>CM022670.1:39482250-39592250 GCA_012295275.1 Chrysomallon squamiferum | reverse complement strand
CAGTCAGATGAATAGTTTTTTTTTTTTTTTTTTTTTGTAGGCTCAGTCTGATTAATCTTTTTCTAATGATTATTTAATTATTTGTTGTGTCATTACCAAATTAACTATAATTAGTATTATTATCGTAGTTAGATTACAGAAGAAAAATTTGAAGAAAAAAAAAATGTTTATTCAATTAAAATTCATAATTATCACTATAATTATAAATTATAATTTTAATTTTAATTTTTCACTTACATACATACTTACTTAGTTACTTACTAACTAAAACAACAAAAAAAACAAGCCACAAAGATCCCTAATGCTACGGACTGATAAAATTTACGAAATAACAACACATTTAATTTTTTTTTTTTTTTTTTTTTTTTCTTTTTCTTGAGGTTATTGTTGTACATGTAACTAGTTCAACAAAATGATAAAAGAATACAGAATAAATTTAGAATAATTTTCTGTCTCGCTCTCAGTATGTGTGTCTTTGTGTGTGTGTGTGTGCGTGTGTGCGTGTGTGTGTGTGTGCATTTATTTTGTTTGTTCATAATCTGTCGTTGTTTTTTTTTTTTCCTTGCTAGGAGTAAATACGTGTAAATCTGTATTAACGTGTGTGCCTGTGTGTAATTCTGTTTATGTGCATACGTATAATGTATTTTTGTATGTATGTATATGTGTGTGTGTGTGTGTGTGTGTGTGTGTGTGTGTGTGTCTGGTCGTATACGTGTGAGTGTGTATATACTGTTTCTATGTTTCAGTTGTCTGGGACTCTTCTGTTTATGTACTGCCCGAGCACCATGTAACCTAGAATTATCGTATTAATTTTCAAAGACATTTTAATTATTTTTTCTTTATGTACAAACTGCTACTCAGTGATAAAGGGGTGAGTTGACCTAGATAACGGTTGCTTTGTAACAGTTACACATCAATCTCTGCTTAGTTCATTGTCCTTAATCGCAAATATTTAACACAAGTTGTTTCTTATTTATTTTTTCTCGCATTACTGCGCACTCACAGTGGCGTTTCATATTAGTATTATATTTCTTATTCGTATAATCATACAGACCTCAGTGCGAATTATCAACAATGGAAATAAATATATGTTTAAATGTATTCTTTTTTTAAAAATTATTATTTTTTAACACAATATGTAAAATCGGTTTAAACAACTGAAAATCTTCAGAATTATCACTCAAGATAAGATATATATATATTGTTAAAAAATTATTATTATTAATAATAATAAAACGAACAATACAAATAAAACCACATTTATTTTTCATTATTAATAACAAATTTATAGTTTTGTTGTTTGTTGGGGTTAATGAACATACATATATACATATATGTAATTGTTTTGTTTTTGTTTTTCGTTTAATAACTATATAATCGTTATATAACTATAACACGCTAAAAGTGAATTCTGTATGAGAAAGGAATAAAGAAGGCACATGAACGTAACATTAATGATATTAAAATATGAAAGAGTAAAACACTGTTAAAAAGTTTTGAAGCTCTCCCTAATGCAATAATTATTCAATTCAATTTATCTATACTTATGTGTATTGTCTTTAAAAAATAATAAACTCTCTCTCTCTGTACATTTGTTTTACTTATGATATTTCTACCTTTAATATATATTTTTATATTCTATTTACAATTCAACATATATCGTTTTTGCGTAGGTGAATGTTTTTAGGTGGGAGTTTTTTTCTTCGTTTTCCGAAAAGATTTTCTGAATAACATTAAAAACCTCTTTCTGCTAGGGTGACAAAAATGTTTCTTTACTTTTTTTTTTCTTTTTAATTTATTCAGTGTAAAAGCCGTACACCATTCCGACTGCATATAATTTACCATTTGTGAACGTGTATTCAGAATAGCTGTCAAATTTGTCGTTCCACAAACACCGGCTTGTGATCGAAACAGTAGTGCCGTTCATCTGACCAATCGTAACGTTCGTTACAATTTTATATCGCGGGATATAGATTTCCTTTGCTTTCTGCTTAATGACGTCAGCAAGGGTTGCAGACAGCATTGTGCATTCTTCGGGATCGTAAGGCATATCGCCGATGATTTTTTCCATAGTTTCTTTCATCATATTTTTTATTTTGCTGTAGGGAAACTTTTTCTGGGGTTCAAGTCTGTAACTGTTTTCAATCTGCGGAACCGCTACTGTTCTGCACGTCTGAGCTGACGTCACAATCATGGCCGCTCGACCGGAAGTGGATACATCAATTGAAGGCCTCTGTTTGTGAATGGACGCTCTGCGCATGCTCGGTATTGTGTCAAATGATGGTCTTCTAACTGCAGTGCTCATGATACTGAAAACAAATAAAACAATTTATGAAATTATTAAATTACGAAAAGGATAAGAATTAACATATATAACAGCGATTCGTGACATACTTTTACTACATATAGATTAGAACATTACTTTAAAATATTTCACTGTGTATTTATTTTTACGAGTAATTTTATACTTCTAGCAGGTATGTATAATGTTCGGTTCCATGGGTTCCCAACAATAAATGGAGCGTGGAAAATATCGGCGGGCGCCCAGTGCACGTGCCATACTTGACGTACTTTAGCTACGTCACTGGGTACAGAATGACTACGTGATCAAACATGACCGACTGTAATTGTTTACACATAAAAATAGCGTATGAATTACATCATTAAATGTTCCGTTGTAGATTGAGAAGCGGATTAAAGCATAATATAAACAAATTAGTGACCACAGTGCATGAAAAGTACTAAGTGTAGTAACTAATATTAAACAGCCGACATTTTCTGATAATATTTTCTAAATACCACCTCTACGGTTCCCTTAAGTTTGAACCTTCACATTGCTATATATATATATATATATATATATATATATATAACCGTGCTTTACGTCATGAAATTTAATAATATATGAACAAACAACTCATGAAAATGCAAACTGAAAGTCATTTCTGCTTCTGAATATCGGGAACTAAATACTAAATAAAAGCTATCAGTACATTATAAAATGCTCGTTTAAATCATCAATGTTAGGCTATACGTATTTTATTTTTAGCTGACAACGCTACCAGTGATAAACACCATTAAATAATCGGATCATCTTCTTGGTTTTATGTGAGAAAGAACAATGGTAAGCTGTTAACTGGGTGTTAACAACGCGGTGTAGATAATGTATCACCTTTCTGGCCCACGCTCCATCAAACACGTACACATTATTAAGCAGGTTTAGTTCAGATCTGCTGTCGCATGAATATTATCGGTTTGTTTTATCTCGAAAGTAACGGGCACTTGTGGACCGTGAATTGGAAAACTCTATCGGATATATCATCTACAGTTCTTCTTTTTTTTTTTTTTTTTTTTTCCAGTCATACTTTTTTTTTCAATCAGTTTATAGAATTGGTTGCTAACAACAAGATTTTATTACAGGACAGACCAAACCTACTGTTTACACGGCAATAGGTATAAAAAGTTTTAAGTACAACTGAACATAACCAAAGACAAATGGATTTTGTTATCTGTAATTTTTCTTTCTTTGTCTTATTATTTATTTATTTACTTCTGTGTCAGTGTGTCTGTGTGCGTGCGCGTGCGTGCCTGGGTAAATTAATTTATTAAAGTTTATTGTATTATTCTTATTAATTTATTATACATTTGTTTTATATTAATTAAATAATGAATTAGTTTATAAAACATTTGAGTTACTTCAGATTTAAATTTATTTGTATTCATTTGTTTATATATATATATATAAAACAACAAATGAAAAAAAAAAAAAAAAAAAAAAAAAACGCTTCTTAAAATTTGAATCATCCCGTTTGCCACAAATGCTTTAAATATCGCTATCGGTTGTTTGTTAAAATACAATAGTCTCAAATCACCAGACAGATAGCAATGTTTGTTTACGTACAACAAAATATCAGGTGACATGATCTATAGATATATTCTTACATAATTTTCAACTTCTAAACATCACATCAATAACAAAAATAACAACGACAAATAAAGCCAAAAAGCAGTAGCAGTAACTACAACAAAAACGATGACGACGGCCAAAACATAATTATAATTATTATTATTATTATTTATTTATATATATTTTTTATTATTTATTTATTTGTTTATTTACTTTTATTACTTTTTTCTTTCGATTTTATTATCTATTATCAAAATAAAAATTGCACACAGTTCACAAATTTCTCATCTGATGTATGTTTTTATAGTATCTGTATTTCTCTATAGATTAACAATACATCTTTTATCTGAGAAACTGTGTGAACAGAATCTATTATAAAATTAAACAGTGACTCAAGACAGGCCATGTAGTACTCAAAGAAAAGTAAAAACGAAATAGTCGCTAATGATGTGAGATTTTGTTATATAGAACAAATTTATAACAAATTCAAAGAACAATGAACTCGCGCAAAGGTCTAAGTGGCATTTTAAAATATCATTAGCTATAGCATTTTCAAATTTATTTATTATTAAAAACAAAAATAAATAAATAAATATAAGAAAATATTTAAAAGAAAAAAAAAAAACAAAAAAAAAAATATTAAAATAATTATAAAAAGACATTTGGTTGAGTAAAAATAAAAACAAAAATGGTTTCATCCATTATTTTTTTTTCTAAAACCTGCTCCACTCACTCCTAGTAATTAAAACTAGTTTACATACATCTTGATAAATCCTACCTAAAGCTTTATTTTCACCGCACACATTCACGAAAAAATAACCCTGACAGTTTAAAGCAAACGCCTGTACAATGACAGCCTAACAATAAAACACAACACAGAATACTTACTGATGGTTTTATCTATAAAATCTTTGCAGATTATGTAATTAATCCCAGCAGAAATGTTTATTCCTGTTATTTCCAGTAATTATCATTACACTGATTAAATCTCTCTCTCTCTCTCTATCTCTCTGTCTCTCTCTTTCCTTCTCCAGTATTATGATTATCGCAACGATACAAAAAAACACCAACAAAACAAGCTTACATATTTTTCTTCCTCTTTCTTCCCCTTCCAACAGCAGGTCTGCTGTAAAATACTAAAACGTGCTTTAGTTTAAAAAAATCTCCAATCAACGTTAAGGCAACGTGGGGCCAGTTCAGTTTTAAGACAGTTTTATTTTCCCCGTCGACGACAAGCCAGTTAATTAATGATTGACAGGGAGTCAAAACAAACGCAGCCGGGGACAATGGCGCGTGAGTCCGTTCTTGTACAGTGATATTCACGTCTGCTGTAAAACACTGTCTGGGTCGTACACGCTTCTTAAACATGTTGTCAACATTTCACAGTTACTCGTTGGGCGAAATAATGATCAGTACATGGCATGTTTAATGTTAATTACAGGACAGAAGTGAGCTGTCTGTGTAATTATAGCCGTCTCAGAAGGATTTAACAACAAAGCTACGGATTTTTATCGCTTATTTTACAACAGAATAATAATTGACAGCGAGTTCAATACTGCACGAGGAATTTTATAACAATTTTTTTTTTTTTTTTTTTTTTATCATTTTATTTTATTTTAAGAATTAAGAATTAATATTTCATTAGACTAGAATGGGTTTTATTACTTTTTTTTTTTTTTATTTTTTTTTTTTTAAATTTTTTATAAATGGAGACTTTTTTTATTTAATTTTATTGAATCGTTAAGATTTAAGAATTATGTATGTTGGTTTTCTTTTTTAAAAAAAGAAAAAATCCAGCATATATAATTAACCTTCTTTAAAAATAATAATTAAATGAGTAAATTAAACATTAATAATAATAATAATAATATTAAAAAAAAAAGAAGACAAAATAAGATAAGGAAATATAACCTTAAAATGGATTACAATCAGAAACCAGACTGTATTCGATCTAAGAACCTAAAGCTGCAAGTCTGATGAGTCACCTAACTCACTAAAGGTTTTGGTAACATAACATTTTGAACTGGTTTTGTAATCACATCCTGCTACTGGGTCTACGCTAAGCAAATTAAATAATTAGACTATCTCATTCTACCTTGGCCATTCATTGTGTCTGGATTATGTCACTGATATAAACCAGTTTTTAGAATTTGTTTTCATATTGTTAATCAACTGAAATATCTTTTAAATGAAATCTGAACATAGGTTTATTGTTATTTTTTTTTCATATACAACATCACAGACTAAATACATTGTATGTAGATAAATATACTCTAAGACATGTCCACAAACAATAATACATTTGCTTAATGTACTAGAAAACAATGAGATCTTTAATGTAAACAGAAAACAGAATGAAAAACAATTTTTTTTTATTTATTTACACACATCTTTTTATTTTTTTTTTTTTTTTTCATTTCATTTTATTTTACAGTTTGATCTAAAACCCAAAAATATTAATCCAGTAAAATCATTATGTACAAACCAAAATAAAAACTTGATTTAAAAACCCCATTACTGACAGTAATATCATATACAAAAAACAACATTAATATTTTTATAACAAAAATATATGTATATACATCATTTTAAATTCTTATTGTTCTTTTAATATATATCTATTTTTAAATATTATTTTTTTTATTATTAAAACATTTTTTTTTTTTTTTTTTTTTTTTTTTAACGATTTGATGAATCTAGGAAATATTTTCTTATCATACACAAAATGTTCTTCAATATGAGTTTGAATATAAATAATTTAATATTTTCATTTATTAATAAAAACATTTAATTTCAAAAATTTTACTTGCATGATATATATACATGTATATTTATTTAAGTTTTCAAAAAAAACCCCAATGAAATGAAACTATTTTTTTATTCAAAACTACAAAAATAAAAATAAAAATAAAAAAACAGAACCATTATCATGAAGTTTAACAGTAATAAATAATAAATAAATAAATAATCTAAATCAATAAATATTAATAATAGTTTAGCAAATATCTTAATAAATGAAAAATAAACAATAATGATAATTATGATTAAAACTGTAATAATAATAATGACAATAATAATAATAATAATAATAATAATGACAATAATAATAATAATAATAATAATAATAATAATAGCAGTAATACACATCAACATCCCAGTATTAGTGCACAAAATATCATACTTCTGAAGATATTCTAAAGAAAATATCTACATCTAGAAAAATATGAATAATTAACAATTTAGAATACACAGCTGCCTTAACCAACATGTTAAGTATTTCTGCATTACTTTAATAACCAATGAGATATATATATATATATATATATATATATATATATATATATATATATATATATACATATTACAGCAACAGAAACACCAGAATATTACTGTACTGAAAAAAGTCAGATGTATCTGTCAATGGAGAATTGGGCTTTCTTGAAACTGAAACAAAAATTAACCTACCAGTTGAAATAATGTTAAAAAAATGATAAAAGTTGATATTAAACTGATATGATAAAGGTATTTACAGTCGATTTGCTTATTTCTAAATATTTACACTTTTATTACAGGTATAAAATGACAATATTTTTAAAAAAAATTAAAAATAAAAAAAGTAATAGAAATAAACATAAAAATAATATATATATATATGTGTGTGTGTATGTGTACTGTACCCATACATACACACACAAACATACTCATATACATATAATAATAATAATAATAATGAAAATCCATTTAAAAAAAAAAAAATTAAGTACAAACTGAATTTAATTTTTTCAAAATCATTGATTGAAAAAAACCCACAAATTAATGAAAAAAGTAACTGAGAATTCATTACATTTTAAATATATTTTGTTATCCATTTGTAAGTTATTGTTTTTTTTAAATAACACTGGTCAAAATAATGCTGATATATATTTACACACCTATGTACATGATAATATATTACAGAGATCCAAATCCAAGATGGACAGTTGTGTCAGAATCAGTGATCAACTAAACTAACAGTTGCAACCCTACAAATAATACCGTAAGCAACAGTTGTTATCAGGGAAAATATTATTTAAAAATAAAATAATAATATTAAAAAATTTCTGTTTCTAGGGAAGGAAACACTTTAACAGTACAAATACCGGCTATATTCATGAATTTAATTTTTTGATTAATTAATTACTCTTTAATTTTAATCTATATTTATTTTATTATTTTATTTTCTTTAATGTTTTTTTTAATTTTGGGGCAATATGCAATCCATATTTTCTTTGCCTATGTTAGTGACATATAATGTGGTATCAGTTAACATAATCACTATGTTTTTTTCTTTTAGATGTTTATTTATTTATTTATTTTGTTATTTATGTTATTATTATTATTTTATTATTATTATTATTATTATTATTATTATTATTATTATTATTATTATTATTATTATTATTATTATTCAAATTATAGAGCCTGATGAATGTTTCATCTAAAAATAAAAAAAAAATAAAATAAAAGAAAGCATGAAAAAAAAGACTACACATCCTCAATTAAGATTTGATAACCAACAAAGAAAAAAACAATAAAAGCAAGAACTTCTCTCAGAAAAGACCAAAATAAAAGACATATTAACATATAAATAAAACAACAAACATAAAATCCTGGAATTATGACAATGTACAAGCCTGGATAAAAACAATGATCAAAAATGTATTCACATAATTAATGTAAATCAATTCCAACGACACTGGTAATAAAAACAAGTTGTGAAAGCTCACAGTTAAAACTTGTATAATGTAAAACCTGCACATCAGTTACCAAATAAAGATAATACGTGTTTTTAAACTCTGATCTTTAACAGATGTTTCAAAACATTAGACACCAGTTTAAAGTGAACTGGTGATGATATAAACAAATACAATTTTTATACTTCTATGTTATTATTATTTTTAACGTTTATTACTGATGACCAATTGTTGTTAATAATAAAGTATAACGGCAATGAGCAAACAGAATGGATCAGTTGGGTGTTTTATTCTGTAATTATTTCACTACTAAACTGAATAATATAAAAACTATAATAAAAAAAAAAAAAAATTAAAAAAAATGAAAATGCAAAAAATGCTTGTCTACAAAATCACTGCTAAATAATGATTTTTATTTCAGATATTTTTAGAATAATTCAACATCTTTTCATCCTCATGTTATTTTTGTACATTATTATTAGCTAAAACTGGATATAAGAATAAAGAAAATAATAATTTTTAAGTATTACAAAATGTATTTAGACTATCTGTATTGCCACTGGTACATTTGAAAACTGAAAAAGTAATAATTCTTAAATTCAAAACAGCTTTCTTCAAAAACAAACCCAGTCAGGAGCTGAGACAGTGATATCAACTTACAGAACAGAAATAGCCAAAATATTTCAAAGTTTTGACAACAATATATAAAATAAAATATAAAAATGTATTTGTTTTAACACATTTTACTGTTAAGATTCATTACATTTGTACAAAATAAAGAATGAAAGAAGTTTTATTTATTAATACCTTTTGAAATTTGCTTCAGAAATTAAGATAAAAAGTTTTTAATTTTTAGGGGGGGCTGTTTCAAATACCTCTATAAAAAAAGCCTGCAATTTCTAATTTTTAACACACAAATGATGAATATCTTTAAATATTATTTGACATACATTAACTCTGCATGTCTTTTCACCATTAGTTTAAATGAGCAACATCATTTTCCTACACACCACCCTGCAGTCTTGTTTTTCTTAAATCTCAGAGCTTGTTTCATTAAAACCCTACCTCACAGTCACTCAGCAGATGAAGAATTACTTTTATTTCAGTCCAGTCTAGGTTAACACGAGGAACTACACAGAAAACATTTTAAACAAATGAATGTTTAAAGGCACCACACAACAATATACATATGTGAGCTACTAGATGATGTCACAGACCAAATTTAAACTAAATTTAAAAATTAGTGCATTTATTTTATTATCTAAACTTTCCAGTCTTTCCAGCATTCAAAATGCAATTCTTATTTATTTAAATTTTTTCCATGAACTGTATTCAAATTTGTTCAGTTTTTTTTTTTTTTTTTTTTTTTTTTTAAAGTTCAGTGCTGAAAACATTTTTGTGATAAACTGCTATGAGAAAACACCATGATATAAAAAATTATGTATGGCATGGTTATTTTATAGTTTAACTGAATTAAATGAAATAACCATTCTTTTTCTTTTTTTACTTCCATATGTTTTACTCAAAAAATCTATTACACAGAATACAACAACACATATAACTAAAGTATAGGAACATACATTAATGTCATTAAAATATCATATACACTACTTAATGAAGACGAAAAACAATTTAAAATCTGTTTTAAAAAATGTAAAAAACTAAATAAAAATGATTATTTCCAACATCAGTCAGGAAAATTGGCAAACAAGTGGTTCATGATTATACTGCTCCTAATAATTTTTATTTTACTGCAGAATGACTTAAAAACACATTTTCATTTTTACATACTCATCAATGTAAATTCTTCTTTTTAAACATTTTTATTTTTTTTAAATATTTTTTAATATTTTTTATATACATACTCCTCAATGTAATAGGTATTTTCCCTATTATAAATGATAATATCATTATAAAAAATCTTAACTGTTATTTCTGAGACTAGTACATTTCAATAAATACACGGAAAATATCACATAACACATTGAATAAATAAAACATATGAGCCTGGACTTTCTTCTTTTTTGTTATCACCATAGCAACATCACAACACATCTCTCAAGTTAGTAGTCAGGTACAACACACACTCTGATTCTCTTCTTGAAATACCAGTGGACATTACTGTATTTTCATAATTACATATAAAACATACTTCAAAAAGAGTAGGACACTTTAACACATTCAGATTATTTCACCAGAGCTTGTATAATTCATCTGCCAGTTTACATTTATATATAACATACTCAGTCTCATTATCTTTTACTAATACTACATTATCTGCTTCTTTACATACAAACTATTCCTCTCAGATACAGTACATGTTTTAACACACAATGTGATACTGTCATAGGTAATAAATTCGATGTCTTGCCACATCTCTATCATTATTTATATATTATTAAAATCTACTTCAGAGTATTATTTTTCCTTTGTCACTGCATCTGAAACATACCCAACAACTGCAATATGTTTTGATAAATGATATCTTCCTCGATTATAAATTCAGTGTATAAGGTATCTCCATTATTATATATAAAATATATTTCTCAGTCTATTATCACATATAAAATATATTTCATACTGTACTGCCTATATCTCTCATTCATTGTGAAAAATGTGTTTTAGTGTATCACTTTTAAAATATATTTCATGGTGTATTTCCATATCTCCTTCATTATATGTAAAATGTATTTTAGTGTACTGCCCCATTACTATTACATTTAACATATATTTCATGGTGTATTCCCTTATTTCTTTATTATATAAAAAATGTATTATCAAATGTATATCAGTGTAGTCCCTTATTTCTTTCATTACATACTGTTTCAATGCATTAATGCATTTTCATCATTAGATAATTAAATACACCTTGACAAGTGCAAGTTTTAAAACAGATAATTTTGTTTACAAATTCAGCCTGTTATCATATCTCCATCATTACATCTATAATAAATATTCATGGTGCATTATCGTGTATCTGTAACATATAAAATAATTTTCACATGTTTATACCAGACATCAGAAACAGATATTTATTTTTCACTTTGCACATTAAAAACTATTTCTCATACACACATATCAGAAATTACTGTATTCTGACCACTGCCAATATAATTTTTTTTTTTTTTTTCCCACATCATCTTTCCATCTCTGGTTAATTATATTCTCTTGAATTTGTAGTATCTCACTGATATAATTATTATAGTTACTTCTATAAAACTTTTACATATGCCATGAACAGAGTAAAAACAAAAGTATGTATCTGTTTGAACAAATGAAATATCTTACTTCATGTTAGACACACCATATACTGCTATTTATTAGAGTTGTATTTCCTCTCTGTCTACTGTAACCTCTGTCTTCTGTTCTCTCATACAAATCACATCTCAAATTATCTCTGTATTATCACATACATTTTAATTTCTTTCTCCTTGGTGTGATCATTAAACAAATATAAATAAATAAAATAAATATATAAATAATGACAATAACAATAACATTAATAATAATAATAATAACAACAACAATAGTAATAATATTAAAAATAATAAAAAATAATAAAAAATAAATAAAAATAAAAATATAAATTCCTCAAGGTGTCTGTTGAATAGACTGGTGACTGGTGACTCAAAGGTTTCATGCTGCACAGCACCTTTCAATCAACTGATTTCACTGTCTCTCACCAGGTATGTTTATTTCTGAAACAGAAAAAAAAAAAAAAAAAAAAAAAAAGATAATGAAAATTAAAACATATTTTAGAAAACGTAGAAATAACCCAATTATTTTAAGTACATAGTTATATATATATATATATATATATATATATATATATATATATATATTTTCATGTTATTTATCTGTTCCTAAGTGATTTTTTTAAATATACAAATGAAATAATAGACAAATCCTAGTGCATCACTTTTCTGTTTAAAATTATTATTATTACTAATTTAATTCAATAAACTGAGAAATTTATTATATTTCCTTTTTTTTTTTTTTTTTTTTTAATCAGATATTTTTATTATTATTAATTTTATTTATTTATTATTAATTAGCAGTAAAGAACTGTCATTTGCACCTTCCCAATGACAGAAAAGCACATAACAAGGCCTTTGACGAAGCCTCTGAGGATTTAAACATGCAGTGAACTGTGACTGCAAACACAAACTTACTGATAACCAAATTACCATCTTCCTGGCACCGAATGATCTGCCTGTGAGGCAGAACAGTGCCGAAGTCAGGTTCCATGTTCTACAACAGTAAAAACCAGCACCGTTAACGTCAGCATGCAGTGTTAGTTAACAACAGACCAGTCAACAATATAAACAAATAAACAAAGTAAAATTAACAAATAAATAAAAACTGTAACTGTACAATCTCTCTCTCTCTCTCTCTCTCTCTCTCTCAAACACACACTATAGTTGAAATTTAAGAAAATATTTCAACTATTTCAATTAACAGATAACAAAGATCAATAAAATTTAACGTAGACATGCATAGATGAAGGCACACACACACACACACACAAACACACAACATTGTGTACAAATAGTAAGATTTCTTAACTTGTTGTCATAATTGTAAAAAAAAAAAAATTGTTTGCCATTCAAGAACTTAAATGTTATACCCATTCACCTACAGAATATAATATAAAACCCACAGCATAAATCTGGTATTACATAGTTTGTAATATAACCTCTTATGATGTACATTTAATTTGATTTATTTCATATGCAATGTGAAATTCACAAGAATGGCTACAGCCTGTGACTTCAAAAAAAAAAAACAAAAAAACAAAAAAAACAAAGAAAACTATCACCAGACCAAAATACACAAAAAAAAATGTCATTAAAAGAAATTTCTAAATCAGCTTTGCCCGATCAGTCTTCAGATGTCAAGATATAAAGATTTATTCTATAAACCTTTCACATGGGATAGTTTCAACAATTGAAATTACTGACTTGGTGACTGTTATTTTATTTAATAACAGGTTTATATGAACAAGAAAATATTTTTATATTAACACAAGAAAATATTTCATCACATCATTAATGGAGCAGGGGAGGAAAAGAAAGAGGAAAAGAATAACAATTTGAGAATCTTGCAGGACTGGAACTTGTGAATTGCAGCAGCTTGGTCATGGATCTGAACAGATTCACAGACTGGGAAACAACTGTAAAACACTAACAGACTTAAAACATGCTGAAATCAAGGATACGCTCATATTTTATTTCCTATTATTAAACATCATCTGGGGATTTCAGAAACATGCAAACCATTTTAACAATTTCCAAGATGACCGTGGATTAAACCATCAACTTTTTATTTTTTTATTTTTAAAAATAAAACATGCTTGCAGAGTAATTACCACTACATGCTACTTTTACTTGTGAGAGAAACAAACCAATGACACCTTTAATTTAATTTACTTGTGAAGGAAACAAACCAACTACACCTTTAATTTAATTTACTTGTGAGAGAAACAAACCAACTACACCTTTAATTTAATTTACTTGTGAAGGAAACAAACCAACTACACCTTTAATTGAATGTGCTTAGTTACCTGTGTTGACTGACCGTCTCTCCCGCCCGAGTTAACATTATGACCGTCCATCACGTGCAACCCAGCAAGAAGGGGGGACAAACTGTTTCAGCCCCCTGTGCGTCGCTACCACCAAGAGGTCTAAACAAGGGAATACTGCTGCCTATGGTCTGAGGTGTGTATGTCTGCAAGTTTAGGTTATTTAGGGTCTGCAGAGGAAATGAGCTGTTGTAAGCTGCCTGGTTTGGGTACTGAAAAGCTGGTCTGATGTCGCCTGACTGCGGATTGACCGTCTGCTGCTGTCTCACGTTTGGTGGGTTGCTTGTTCGTTGTCCAATGTTTGATATGTGCTGACCGGTGTTTGATGCTCTGGATGGGTTGACCGTCTGTGGTGGGTAGACACCACCACCACTCCCGCTCTGCTGCATGGGCATTGAAAATGTCGGAGGCATGTTGTGACCTATCTGGGAAGGGTGTGTGAGGTGATGTTGGTGATGTTGTTGCTGATGATGTAAAATTGGTTGGTTCATGAGGTTGGGTATTTGTATGAAGCCAGTGGAAGTCGCAGGAGAGTTCTGAAAACAAGTGAAAAGTCGGTGAAGTTTGACGAGTGTGTCCTGTCAAGTATTTAAAAAAACCAAACTATTCATGACTTTAATATTCTAGTTAGCCCCTCCCCCCATCCCCAAAACACTGTGGGTTCAGCATGGTATCAGATATTTGGCTGCTCAGTAAATAAAAACCCTGCCAGATTTATGTGATTGTATATAAATTTTAATCAGTCTAAAATGCAGAAAAATAAATGGCACTATTTTCAATTCGTGATCTACTTTCATTCATGTTATACTCTTCTATTGCTAAATTGTTTTAAAAAAAATAATTTTAATTAAGAAAATATAATTAAAAAGTGAAATATTAATATATAAACAGTGTAGTGTAAGCTTTTAAAATTTCTGTTAAACTGTAACAAAATTTAAAAAAAAAAATCTTTCAAAAAAAATAGGAGATTTGCCCATGCAAAAATGTTCCAGAAATAACATGTGAAATATTTTATTCTAAAATGAACATCAAAGGTTTTTTTATTGCCAAAAGATAATTCAAACATTACTGCACTTAAAACATAAGTTTACTACAATATTTTCATGTAATATTAATTTAACAGATATATGTACAATAAATAAAACTAAATGATTTATAATTAATAATTTCTGGAACAATTCCAATCCATGAATATTAATATTAAAAATAAACAAAAACAGTTTTAAAAAATATAGTAATGGTGCATATTAAACAAAACAAGAAACAAAGAAATATTAACACAGAAAATTACCAAAATGGTTGTTTTAGATGTACTTATAAAAACTGTTATGACTGGAAAAAGAAAGAAATTACACATTCAACCTCCATAAAAATAACATAATAGTAATAAAACATTTTTATTAACGTTATATATATAATGTTAACAAAAATGTTATATATATATATATATAGATATATATATATATATATATATATATATATATATATATATATTTTTTTTACATGTTTTATTAAGTATTAAATGAAAAACAAAATCAGATGAAGATGCCTCAGTGATTGTTGCAATGATTTTCACATGATGATGTTTATTACAATTAATGTCTTATTTTCTATTTCTTGTCAGTCTCATAGTGCACACACACACACAAATACACACACACAGAGACATAAATATATATATATATTTTAAAAAAATCAAAAAACTGCTGTGATATATTACAAATATTTCTACCAATAAAAAAAAACGACAAAAGGATAACAAATCTTGTTAAAGATTTGTATTTCTACTAGAAAGATAAATTTACTATTTTACCTGTTGTGGTTTTCCTGGGGGTACATATTTGTTGGGTGTGAGGGGTCCCCTGAAAGGACCAGGATTGACAGCATAGCCTGGGGGTGATCTGATTTGCTTAGATGGTGAGACAGTGTAAGTGTTTGGGTAACTCCCTTTCTGTAGAGGAGAGCCTGATAACATAACACAAATAAAAAAATAATAATCAAATAAATAAATTAATAATATTAATTAGTAACAATGAAAGTGAAAATATGGATTGATGGATTAAAAAATGAATTAGAAATTGTTATTAAAAAGGCTGGAAAGTGAAATAACAAAACAAAAAAATAATAATAATAAAACATATTTCTTAAGAGGAACAACAAACATGACAGTATGTGTGCTTGTATATGTTATATACTACACACATACATAAATTTGTACACTTACACACACACACAATTTACATATGTGTGTATATATATATATATATATATTTTTTTTTTATTATTAATTTTTTTGGTAAAGAAGGCAGAACTTTAGACCTGTAACATTATAATTTGAGGCTAAGCTTGGCAGCCATTTTATCAACATAACAACTACAGAACATAAATTTAAGAAAAAAGGAAATTTTCATTAGAATTTTACCTGCTTTTCCAGAATTCATGTTATTTCTGGCATGTATGCTGTTTCCAGGATGTGCATTGTTTCCAGGGTGCATGCTGTTTGCGGGGTGCATGCTATTTCCAGGGTGCATGCTGTTTCCAGGGTGCATGCTGTTTCCAGGGTGCATGTTGTTTCTGTTACTGTTTTCTTGTCTTCTATCCTGTTCCTGCGTTGCTTTCATTTTCCTACCTCGTTCTTCTCTGAAAAAAATAAAAAAAAAAAACAACAAACTGTGAAAAAAAATGACAAACTAAAGTTTTTTTTTTTTTGTTACTATAAATTAGAAATATCTTCTGTGAAGTTCAAATACATTACTTATTATATACATTACTAATACATCACTGGTTATACAATACTGATTTGGTGGACACAGAGGCAGAGCGAGTGATAGTGCATGTATGTGTGTGCATTTGCATGCATGACCTCATATGTATATATATGTGTGAACGTGTATGTGTGTCTATTCATGTGTATGTGTGTTTATGTCTGTGTGTGTGTGTGTTTGTGAGTGTATATGCATGCATGTCCTGTATGTGTATGTGTTTTACAAACCAGTATCAGTACAAGTATTGATGTTTATGGAATTGTTTATTTTTAATTTAAAATATCACAACAAAAGCAAATCAAATATGGCTGAAACCTTTCTTTTCTGCTGATGACAATGTGGCATTCCTTAGCAATGTGTCCTATCTTGCCACACACCCGACAACCCCTGTCATTGGGTGGAGCTCCTTCTGACAGCAAGGTACGGTCGAAGAAATAATCCTGAAACAAGCAAATATTTAGTCATGTGTAATTATAATAAACATAAATAAATACACTATTAACTATTGATAATCATCATGTATGTAAATAAATACAGTGATAATTACTGATAATTATAATATACATAAATAAATACACTAGTAACTATTGATGATCATCATGTATATAAATAAATACACTAATAACTACTAATAATTATAATGGATAAATAAAAAAAGTTTGTTATTAAATAAAAAATTCCTTTCTTCGCCGAGTCTTCTTAAGAACTGAACACAAATAAACAGATCCATAAGGAACAAATGAAAAGCATGTAATCTGGTAATTATTTAGTTTTGTGATAAAACACCTACAGCGACTGACATGTACATCTGTTTTGCTGGTATACTGACAGGAGTTCCCATACAGCTGTCGACCATGAATAAGAGCTTTGAAAATATAATTGTTCACTGAAAAAAAACAAAAAAAAACATTTTTAAATCTTTAACTGGATAAAAATGATCAAATATAAATATAGTTATACTGTTCTCTATAAAACAATTATATACAGTTCTCTATACCTTTACTGTCAAACTTAGTTTTTCAACATGGAATCTGTAAATTCATTTCTGTACTAAATGAATACAGTAAAGTACACATGACTATTTTTGTCTGTATTGTAAAGAGAACCCTGACTTAAGTGAGACAGAGACCAGTGATGAAATCTGCTGCTTGCCAAATTAACAATGTACCAGTGAGTTACAAATCATTCCACATTCATGATAAAAAACACAATAAAAATAAATGTAAAAGTTTTACCTATTTTAGTGCATGCACTTTAATAAATTTAGAAACTCACTCTTTCTTGATAGGCCAGCTCCAAGATTGTGTTTAATATCAAAAGGATCTAAAACAACAAAAAATTAAAAAATAAAATAATAAACTGTAATTCGTTCAGGTTATTCTGATGTGAAGTAACAGACATGTTACCATATAATTAAAAGTATATATATATATATATATATAAAAATATATATTATTAACTAATTTCATTTTGTACCACATTCAATTACTACTGTAGTTTTGGCATCCTGAAACATTAGTAATAATATATCAGAAAGACACAAAGAAGAATACTGGTAGAAAAACATATAATATCCTGTATCATTTCCCCTTCTGATACCAACAGTATAACTTCTAACTTTCACAAAATTAATCTAAAACACTGGCAAACTAAAATTAAATCCTTCAACATCTTTTTAAAAACAATAAGTCTTTTGAGGATGGGATCGTCAAATTTATGTTAAACAAAATTAAAATATAAAATTGCTATAACAGTACTGATATTTTAATTGTTCCCACCTTCAATTGCGATACACTTTCCATTCCAGAGTTTTTCAAATCGTGTGAGAGGTGCTCGTTGTCTGATGCACACAACCTGATCCTTGTAGTTAAACTCTTCTGTGTAGTACCTGAACAGGTCAAGCCACAGTTCACCAACACTTTGAGTGTTCTTCCCATACGGCTTCCAAACTTCAGGCTGGGGAAAGAAAGAAGAGGTGAAAACAATAAATAAATAAAAAAACAATGAAAAAAACAAAGAAATAATGAAAAAAACAAAACAAAAATAAAAAATTACCAAAAATCAACAAAAAACAATAACAAAACTGATCAAAGAATATTAATAATTGAATGTGAATAAGTCTCTCACAGCTGCAACTAAATTTTTTTTACAAACATGATTAACAATTCAGTAAAGGGTTAGTATTAAGAAACATGAAAAATAATTAAAATAATGGTTAAAAAAGAAAGATATACCAATCTCTGGATGTCTTCAAAGAACCAAGCATTGCATCCATCAATCATTTTCACAGGTTTCTCATCTCCTTCATAAAGCTTGAAAAAAAAAAAATAAATAATTTAAAAAATCTTGATTTATAATTTATCTTGGTCATTTGCAGAAATCATTTGCTTATGTCACTTCTTTTACTACTGATAAATAAAAGATGTCAAGTGTTTGTGTTAATTATCAAGTTTTCAAAGATATTTTGGTGTTTTAACAAAAACTGAAAAGTTACTCAAAGAAACTAGATTCCTTTTATTTAAAAAAATAAATAAATAAATAAATTATCTTTCCTTCCTACCGAATATTTCTCTTGAGGTCAGAAGGGAATAGATTCATTTCTCTAAAATTTAATCTTAGTTTTAGACCCCTCTAAGAGCTATTTATTTTACCAGATTTAAAACGTTGTTACATTTTCATTTAATTATTTATATGTGACATCAACAAAATATTTAACAAACGTAAATACAATTAATGTTCTTCTGCTCATTAGTATTATTATTATAATAAATTGTAAAAAACATTTATGAACATCTTTGTAACTCAGGACAAAACATACCTCTTGCAGAACTGGAACCACTGGTGGCTTGCACTGTTGTAGAAAATGAATCAACATCAGAATGTAGGCATACGACGAAAGACTTCCACGAGATGCATCACCAATTTCACAAACCTGGAGAAAATACATTCAGAGTCAAGTAACAGCATGAAATCACAGTTCACAGCAATAATGAGGACCCACAATTTTGTATGTTTAGTTTCACGTGTGTATTTGTGTGTGCATGAATGCTAATATCAGCTTGTAATAAATTAAATATATCTACCATTTTTTTAAACCATAGGACAGCTGTTACAAGAGTCTATCTTGAAAATATTATATAATTCATATTCTAGTCAAAGTATTATAGAATTTACAGAAACAAATTTAAAAGCATTTCACTATTCTTAGCAATCATCAAAATATGTTTAAAATATTTTTGTGTTAATATCAAGAAAAGCAAAATATTGTTGCATTCTTAAAAAGTACTTTAAACTGGCAATGACATTTATTACGTAAAAATCTTTGAACTTCTAATTGTTTTAGAAGTAGAATATCTTAGTTACTTTAGCAAACACTTTGAAAGCGTAGCCCAGTATCTTTACTCTGGGATCAATCTGACTGTACTTCTCCAACAGTCGAGTATTGTGCTGGGCCTAAAAGTCAACAACAACAACAATAAATAATAAAGTAAAAAAAAATATAAGTTCAGAATTTTACAAGTAAAAAAAAAAATTATATATATATACACACATACATATATACATACATAGATACATACAGACATGCACATATATGTATCTACATTTATACAATACATAGTACATAAACACACACATATATACTACATACATACATATATAGATACATACAGACACACACACACATATACATATATAGATACAGATATACAAACGATATACACACACATACACACACACACTTATCTACATATACCTACACACACACACACACACACACTCTTTCTCTCTTAACACAAACAAACATGAATGGAAACAGTGTGTTACTAACCAGTGTGTTGTATAAACTGATATCAGCCTCTAACTGACTTCTCCTGTGTTTGAATTTCACAATGGGAACTTTAGCTGTAGGAATGGCAAGTATACCGTAGAGACCTCTGTGATCCTTTAACACTCTGGCCAGCTGTTCCACTATATCTGAATAGTTCAGGTTCTAGGAAAAAACAAATACATGTATAGACGTATGTTTTTATATATATATATATAATAAAATTTATTCATTCAACCCTGCTGAAGGTGATTCTGCATTCTACCAATTAAGCTGAGGGGGAATTTTTGCTATATCAAATGTAAAATAAATTAGTCGTAATAAAAACTAAAATTATGTTTGAATGGATATCATCATTTAGAACATTATCTATCTACTGATATAATGAAACAGTGCATGTTCTAAGAAAAACAATAAATGACGTTAGCTTTACTTTAATCTTGTTAAACTTTAAAACAATGAAATAAAATATTTTTTTTTAAAAACCTCACATTAATGTAGGCTACTTAACTAGTTACTATTTTGGTCTTTGTAATTTCTTCAACTTTATGCATTTTAAAAATAGTTCAAGTACAGTTTATACAAATTACATTTCTTTGCTGAGTGAAAGATACAAATAACATACCTTGCTGAGTGAAAGATACAAACAACATTTCTTACTGAGTGAAAGATATAAATACTATATCTTGTTGAGTGAAAGATACAAACAACATGTCTTACTGAGTGAAAGATACAAATACTATATCTTGCTGAGAGAAAGATACAAACAACATATCTTACTGAGTGAAAGATACAAATAATATATCTTGCTGAGTGAAAAAAACAGTTAACATATCTTACTGAGTGAAAGATACAAACAACATATCTTACTGAGTGAAAGATACAGATAACATACCTTGCTAAGTAAAAGAGACAGATAACATATCTTGCTGAGTGAAAGATACAGATAACATACCTTGCTAAGTAAAAGACACAGATAACATACCTTACTGAGTGAAAGATACAAACAACATATCTTACTGAGTGAAAGATACAGGTAACATATATTGCTGAGTGAAAGATACAGGTAACATACCTTGCCTGAAGGCTGAGATCGAAATGTCATACAAATGTCAAGGTCACTCATTCTGAACCCAAAACCATTACAAGATGAACCAAACAAACAAAGTGCTGCATCTGGAAATTAAAAATAAAATTAAAAATAAATTTAAAAAATTTCTCTAAAACCTATAAATGTAAGTAGTTATTAATTAACACAGCCATAATGTTGGTCGTTTAATTGTAACATTCACTCTTCTTTTCTGTGTAAACTTCACAGGCATAATGTATGTAATCTGTGAAATTATGATGAAAATGAAAAACATTAAAAATATTTGTTTTTAAAAACTACTAATTTTCAACTGCCGTACACACAGCTGTCATTTATGTAATGATAACAATAATAATAATAAGCTTAAGAATAATAACAACAACAGTATAATTACATGGAAAATAAAAATATACTATAATTTATGGCTAATTTACAATCTGCGGACACTGGCTACTGGCTACTGGACTGTCCATACAAGCCAAGAAGAATTAACATGTTGTTTGTTCTTGCACTTAACTAACAAGGCACAATTTTCACAGTTGCACATGCACACACACACACACACACTCACCTTTATATAGTGTGTCATTAATATACTGTTCAAGTTCTTCAAGAATTCGGATTCTCTCCATTTCTTCCTGATAGTTGGGGCCAAAGTCTTCTAAAAGAAAAATACAAATTTTTATCAATCAAAAATAAACATATAGTATCCTTAAAAAACTCCATTAATAGTATTGATCACATATATGAAAAAAAAAAAAATGTTGTTTATATAATATATATATATTTTTAATGTTACAAATTAGTTGTATTTTGTCATCATAAGGTAAAAATATTACTTTACTTTTATATACAAAAATAAAATAATATATCTATGAATAAATAAAAAATAACATCAACAACAAGAAAAACATTTGTAACAATAATAATAATAATAATAATAATAATAATAACAATTCTAGTAGTAGGAGCAATAATAGTAGTAGTAGTAGTAGTAGTATTAATAACAAGAACACTGACTTACTGGGCACTTGTTTCAGTGTCTGTGATAAGACTTTGGTGAACTGTTTGTCTGGTGGAGGCAGAGGTTTCAGCTCTGGCAGCATGTCGTCAGGACACACTGTTTTCAGATGTCCCTCTTTCTCACAGTAGCCACAGATGATAGCCGGTCCCTGAAAATACATCACTTAGTTAATCTGTAAATCTATAGATTTAATTGGTTAATCAGCAACTAGACATTTATTTGTGGAAGTAAACATTTAGTTATTCAATTGGTTCATCTAGAAATACAGTTACAGTTACTCATGTACCTTCCTATCTAGTTATTCATTTACTTAATCTGTAATTGTATATTCAGTTAATCAATCTAAAAATATACAAATAATTTTTTCTTTTTATTAACCTTGAAATATAAATTTAATTTTTCAACTAATTAAACTGGAAATATACATTTCATTGAATTCATCTAGAAATATAGATGTAAGTTTAAATTATAATACTGTTTTTCTGGCAATATACAAATATTTTTTTTATTTTGTTAATCTGTATATACACACTGAGTTATTCAAACAAAGAATCACAAAACTACATTCAAATTTTCTTTAGGCAATACCTTTTAATATAAATTTAATTTTTCATTTATAAATTTAAGTTTTTGACTCTATAAACACATACTTATTGGGGGTTTTAATTGCAGATTAATGCCTCAAAGAACAGATCAGCAACATTTATAAAGAACTACAAAAAGATTAATTTTCATACGGTCAAAGAGAATTAAAAAATTAACAAATATTTTTTATATCTTGTATTATAAAACGACGTATTAAGAACAGAATTTTAAAATCTCACCTTTCCGTCAGTCAAATTTTTCTCAGTGAATTCGTAACAACACACTTCATCTTTTATCAGCTGGGTAATTGCTGATGCATCCAGGATGTCAGACTTCGCGGGAACTGCACTGGAAGCATCCTCGCCAGTTAGCTCATTTTCAATCTGAGACACCGGTATGGAGAACTCATCGATCACCTCACGGATAATGCTTTGTGAAAATTCTTTGGCAAATGTCCACAGCAGTTTCTCGGCTGATGTCAAACCAGCCTCTTCATCAAAAAGAGTCAAGTGTGAAGACTGTTCTGACCCAGAGGCTTTGTCCTCAGTGTCTGAAACGGTCTTGGAATGTAAGAAATCATCTTTCTGATAAAAACTGTCGTTAACCTCTTCTACATTCTTATTTTCGGCTGATGTACCTTCATTCTCTTCATTGTTTACTTCAGTACTATCTGTGAAATGCTCCAGATTTTCTTTGTCACTTTTGTTCTCATTGACACCTTCAGTCTGTTCTTCTTCATCTTCAATGTTCTCTCCTGTACCTTCACTGACATTCTTGACATCTTCATTAATTTCTGCAATATCGTCACTGTTTTCTCCAGTATCATTTTTATCTTCTTCGATTTCTTCACTGCTGTCTTTAACAGCATCATTGTCTTCTTTCTCACTCTCACCTAGTACTTCAGGCGACTGTACACTTGCTGGGACATCATCGCCATCGCATTCTTTCATTTTACTAACAGTATCTGAACGTCTGCTGTCACCTGTGGGTTTCTTTTCTCCCGATGTCCTTTCACCATCTTCATCAACCGAGTCCTCGCCAGAAGCAACCTCTGCCTGGTTTTCCTTCTTCGTTTGTTCCTTTCTTGCTTTTTCAATCATTTTTGTCAGAGCATCAGCAGGAATCATGGATTCTCCATTCGGCCGCCTCGGCAAGCCAAAGTAGTGATAAGCCTTTCGCAGCGTGTCTTGGAAATATTCGTAAATTCTGGAGTTGCTCACTGTACGAGCAATGTTTCTCTTTGTAGCAAATGGATCTGCAAAAAAAAAAAGAAAATCATGATTATGTGAATCATTTTGCAATTAGTTTATTCTGCACTCTGTCTTTATTAGGATTTATTTTTATATTCTGTGGGTGAGGCATTAATAAATTAACAATAACAATAATGGTAATAATATAAACAAATTCCTGATAGTCATTAATTATATAAATCAAATAAAATATTTTTTGGCTGCAACTTAAAAATTAAATATATTAAACATCAATTGGTTTTACTGAAAAGACATCAGTAGATAACTATGCATAATGGCTAAGGTCTAAGGGCATTTTTTAATATATATGTGTATGTATATATATATATATATATATATATATATATATTGTTTTATAACATGAAACAAAATATTAAAGAAAAAAATACTGATCAATATTATCTATAATACTTAATATCAACATCAAACACTACAAAGATTTTAAAAAAGACAATAAATTTTTTTTATTGAAAATTTCAAATCAAATTTTACCTTCTATGGCGAGTTTCTTAGAATTCCATTTCTTTTCACTTCTGGCAATAGGAGAGGTTTTCCTGATGGAAACCACCACATTCGCCATGTCAAAGGTCAGACTGTAGTAACGCAGAAGACCAAGCCACAGTTCTCCGACAGACTGTCTGTTATGGCAAACCCAAGACTTACTCTGTGTAAAGGATAAGATAAAAAATCCCAAAACAGTTAATAACTGACACTCAAAATAACTGTAAACATTTACTAAGTACATGGCTTCTAAATTTAATACAGTTTTGTTTTGTTTTTTTATTTTAAAAAGTGTATCTGATGTACATAAGTTTATATCTTCATTAGATAAACTAGATAAGTAGATTATTTATAAAAAGTTAGTTAAAAAAATTCAGCCTACCTCTTGTTTGAGTTCTTCAAGATAAGTACAGGACTGTTCAGTTTCATCTGGGCTTTCAGGAAGTTCCTGTAATAAGACAAGACAAACATGTATATATGTATGAGTGTAAAATTTAACATTTACGTTATTATACAATATCTTAATAAACACATGTTTTCAGCCACATGTTACATAAGTAACTAAAGCTTATATGAAAGGGTTTAAAAAACCCATCTGTTAAAAATCAAATGTACAGTTAATTACCTTGGACAGAACTGGTAGAACAGGTGGAGTTGAGTGCTGGAGATAAAAAACAGTCATCAGGTTCGTTGCATATGCGGGAAGAGTTCCCTCCTGCTGGTTGTCAAGGTGACAAAGCTGAAAAATAAACACAACAATTACGTCAAATAATTCTGTGAATATAAAAAAATTGTAATATCCACTTTACTGCTTTCACAGATAACTTTTTTTTTTTTTTAAAAAAGGATGAACTTTTAAGTTTTCATTTTGTTAATCTGGAAATATACATTTAACTTTTTATTTTGTTAATCTGGTAATATACATTTAATTTTTTAATTTTGTTTAATCAGGAAATAAACATTTAATTCTTCAAATAGCTAATCTGTAAACATACATTTAATTTTTTATTTTGTTGATCTCTAAACATACATTATGTTTTCATTTGGTTTATCTGTAATTAAAAATTTAGACATCACCTAGAGCACTTTGGTTAAAACAGAGTAATTTGTAATGAATTCTGAAATTAAACAACCACAGCAATACAGATTATTATAACAATATTAGTAACAAACAAAATTTTTGCTTTTCTTAAATCTTTTCTTTGTTAACAACTAAACTGTAAGAGATAATAAAAAAGATATTATCAAATATTAACTTTATTTTTTTTAAATGGTTTTTAAAAATCTGTAATATGACAGAGAGGAACTTCTACAGCAGTCTCATGTTTTAATATTCAAGACTTCAGTACCAACTACTGACATGATTATATTAAAACAGAGACAGCAAGTACTTAGATATTTTGATTTTTTTTCTTGCAAAGGTCAGTCAAAATATATCTGAAAAAAACAACAACCTCAAAAGCCCATTTCTGTTTCAAATATATTTAGACTGACCTTTGCCCAGTATCTGAACACAACAGCGAGTTTCTTCAGCCTGGGATCCATGTTGCTGTAAAGGGCAAGTAACTGGCCCGTGTGATAAGCGGAGTTGCTGTTGACAGAAATCTGACAGTGGATCCCTGTGTCTGGGTGACTGAAGAGAATGGCTGGACACACAGCAGAAAAATCACTTCTTACATTCTGCAATAACCCATCTGAAAACAGATCCGAAAATAAACAAATAACTTATTATAGAGAATTCTGAAATAACATGATGTTTTAAAATACATGTATGTTTACATATAACAGTGCTGAAGTAACATGATTATGATGATATATTTGTAAATAAATATTTTTCACATATAATCCTTTTAAATATTTAACATTGTATTTTCAAAAATAAAACACATAATATCTAATAGTAAATAACATTTATACATGAACTTGAAATAAATTTCATATATTAAAGAAAAAAATTGAAAAACATTTTAAATAAATTTTTATACATAATAATACAATAAAATTAATTAGTAAATACAGGTAGACACAAAATAAATTAATATCAATCACACATTACTTGAATCTTTCAGGAGAATGAAAACATCTGACAGAACTTTTGGAACACTAGAAGCGTTTGGTGCAAAGAGATCTATGTTGATGTCACTCGACTTCAAACCAAAACCAGTCGCCGATGACCCATATATTCGAAGACTGACGTCTGCCAATAAATAAAATTATAAATTAAAATTAAATATTAAAAATGAAACAAAAATAAAAATACCATATGAATTTAATGATAAATATATGTATGACCAAAACAAAATTCTAAAAATAATTTTATAATTTGTCAGAATTTTTTATTTCCTGCAATACTTTACAATGAACAAAAATTTTCTAGTCTAAAATGTAACTTTAAGTTTTAAATTCCATAATATAATTTATAAAAGGTAATCAAAATGTTCAGTAATTTCCTGAATTATATAAATGTATGCTTTGCTGATAAATTCTCCTTCAGTTTTTTTTTTTCTTTATGACAATATTTGTCACTGTTGAACAAAAAGTAAAATATATAACTTTTTGTACCAATGTTCAGTACATGCATTCTAAGAGTCTGTACAAACCTGGCAGTTTCTTCTTTATGTGTTTTTCCACCTCCTGTACGATTTTAGCCCTTATTTCCACATCCTCCTCGGTCAAACAGTTTTCAGCAAACACTTTTTCCACAGCAGAATCCAAAGCAGCCAGCTGTTTGGGTGTAGGTGCTGGCATGTTGCACAGAAGAACTTCACAATCAGTCACCTATTAAATATTAAATAATAATAATAATAATAATAATAATAATAATAATAATAATAATAATAATAGTTTTATTATTATTATTATTATTATTTTTAACACCAAAACAAACGGATATTACAAGAACAGGAGTAACTGTTTATTATAATTAGTTATATGTGTATAAAGATATATAAACCCACAATAAAAAGAAAATATATTTAGTTTTTATAATGAGTAAACATTTCAGGTATATAATGACAAGTACAAGTAGACACATTCCTGTCACTCTAGCTACCTGTTATCTGCAAGGTAATTTCAATATTTTCCTTCCAATATAGAGAACTACACATGGCCTTTGATGTACCAATGACTTGAAAAGTAACAAGCCAGTGGAAGAACTAAAGAAAACTGACCCGATTACCTACGGTGCCTTAGAGACCAATTCATTAATAATTTTTCTATACTTTGCAGCTAGAATTTAAAAGCATTAATGATAACATTCTCCTCTGTGTGCAGTTGTAGCTGAAGGTTACTACATGAACTTACTTCTTTTCTTCGTATGTGCCTTGCCTCTGAGACGTGCTTCTTGAAGTCTATGACTCTGTCTAGATGGTAATCACACAGACGACAGAAGAATCGGGCCCTAGGAAACTTCAAGGATTTCTACAAAATCATAAATAAAATATTGATTAAAACTATTAATAGTTAAGGATGATTTATTTCAGTGTGTTTGTACATAATGCAATCCAAATTTAAGGGCCACTGGTGTATGCTTACATAACATAAAAAATAAAGAGTAAAATATTTTTTTTTAATAAAAGATAAATAAAGAAATGAAAATGAAATGTTAAGGTTGTATAAGTCAAAAAACAGATAATTAAAAATATTTTCTAACAATATGTGGACATTACAATTGACAGAAACAACTGAAAACAGAACTGTGTGTGATTGGAATCAATATCTAGATTAGTTTACCTTCTTCAAAGGAAACACTCGTTGGTTTTCCATTTCTCTCAAAATAGATTTTTCTACTTTTTCTTCCTCACCTGAAAATATTGAAGTATTATTTACATCAAAATAACATTACACAATTATACAGATGTCTAAAAGCATTAGACATAATCCATGGTAACTATGTTTCATTCATTAAGGATCTCAAAAAAATTTGGGAAAAAAAAAAATAATAATTGCGTTTGACCCAAATTTCCAAAATGTCCCAGAAGTATTCAAATTAACTTAATAACTGCAAAATAAACTTTAAATGTCCATCTGAAGAAAAAGATATTTACGAAACTGTTTACATACCAATGCTGTGAAGTCGAGTTTTCTGTCTTCTGGAAGGTTTTTCACTTTCTTTTTGACTTGGTTGTTTCTTTGAACTGTTCTTCTCTTGTTGACGTGATGCTCCTTGCTTCAGTCGTTTTTCCACCTCTTCTTCTGGATTTGATGAATTGTTCTTATCACTCTGAACTTTCTGACTTGGAGGCTTCTCCACCTGGGCTTTCTGTCTAGCTTTACCAGGATTGGGACTTCTGACACTATGAGTTTCTTTCTGTTTTGCTGATGACGGTGATTGCAATGTCATTGGTGGGCCGGGTGCATTTGGTGACTTTTTGGATGCAGAACCGACACGAGCAGACTCAGCTTTTCCCTTTCCTGAATCGGCAGACAATGTCCTCCCATCAAATTCCTGGTTCTGCTGCTTTACAGTCTCGCGCTTTCTTGATCGTCGAGGTCTGTTTCTCTTCTTGTCTTCAGCAAACATGAACTCGTCACTGTCGTAGGATTTGCGTCTTGCATTTTTATTCTGAAACACATTTTTCTTTACATCTCTACCTTTACCTGCTTCTTTTGCCAGGTGTGTTCTGTCACCAGCTGCACAATCATTCTGATTAGATTCTGCATGCATTTCTCTGTCCATTTCTTTGTGACTGCTCTTTATCTGGTGAGTCTTTTGTTTGTCTTGCCTGGTTGGTTCAAGCTTTAACAATCGTTTCAAGGTCTGTTCTGCTTCTGCCAACTCCATCTTTACACCTGCTTCAGCCATTTTCTTTACTTCTCTTTAAAAATAAAAAAAATAATAACATCACCATTAGCAACAATAACAACAAAAACAAAAATAATAATAATAATAATAATAATAATAATAATAATAAAATACCAACACGGATGGGAAACAAACCCCTGATATTTACAATGACTGGTGAAAGAAATGATTGGTTGTTGCAGCTTTGTACAAATTTTATCTTTTAACCTACAGCATAGTTTTCAACCTGGGGGTTGTGAGCCTTTTTTCTGGTGGTTGCAAGATTGTTCTTAAGCGAGGGTATGTTTTAGCTTTTTTCAACCCAACTTGGAAGAAAGAATAAATAAAAGGGTATAGATAGGTTTGGGACCTGTCATAGTGAATATAGATTCCTTTTGTACTATCTTTGGTTGATGAAAATATGATAACCCTAGATATTATTGAATCAAAATTTTTAAAGGGGGTCATCGCTCATATTGAGCTGCTCATAAGGGGTCAAGGTATGAAAAAGGTTGAAAACCAGTGATCTAGAGTATTAAAACAATAAATATGAAAAAATAATGATTCTAGCAATAACTTTTGTTTTACCAACAATTACTGCATTTCATATTAAATTAAGCAGTTTATCATTTTCACTTGTAGCAGGTTTTATTTCAAAGAAGATAACGATACTCTAAGTATCAGACAAAGATATTTTATGAAATATCTGCAATGTTATTACAGAATGTGTATGCATGCATTCTTATCGTGTGGCTTTATCCAGATGATAGTAATAACTTATATTTTAAATATAATGGATACATGTATTTTATAGCAAAAATGCAGTCATATACAGTAAAATCAGGATATGCTAGATCACACTGCTGACCTAATATTTGTTAGGTTTGAACTTGATCTATGTTTAGAAGCTTTTATTTTAGAATAAACAGTTATTTCCTCAGATGTATTCATAACAACAATGATTTATTGTTCATGTTTGTTTTAAAGAATATTTGTCGTTTTGCAAGAGTGAAATTTCTAAGTTTTCTGATCACCACCAGTGAAACATTTCACAGCTGTTAGCTGTCAAACTTTCAGCCAAGAGACTAATTTCACTTTTGTCATCATTTGGGAACCTCAGTGTAACACTCCCCTGTTTTTCAGTATTCATTCAAATGATTCAAAGATGGAAACAATAATGGATAAATACCAGGCTAAGACAAGGTTGTACTGCTTTAGACATTACAACTGAAAACAGAAAAACATTAATTAATCTGATGCTTGCTAACTGGTCTGCAACCACAGAAAACAGTTACATAACAATAGATGATGAATTTCAAATTGATACTGTTGACTGGAAGTTGTGAATACATTAATTTAGCTCTTTATTTGTCTGCATTAAACAAGATAGCTTGGGTTATAAAGGATTAAACATTTCTTTGCAAAAAGTCAGTCTAGTTTTAAAAACTGACAGGTTCTGTTATTATAAGGATTTTAATTCATGATTTACACAGAAGAAAAATCAGGGTCATGACATGTAACTGGTTTTGAGATCATATTGGTTTGTACAAGCTTGGTTGAGACAGATTTTATAGTGCAAGAATATACATATACCCACAAACATCCATCAACACAAATACCCAATTATTACTGTTTTTTCATTCTCTGTCTTGAATGGGGTTTTGATCAATGTAGAATAATATAAATGCAGTCAGTACACTCTTGGTATTGTCTCTGATCATCATGTGTATCAAATAGTTTTGTTCTTTTTTAAATAAAGACTAATTGTTTTACTGTATTAAGTCAAAGTTGAATATTTTTCAAGGCACTAGCATCAACAGATTAAATGTGGTGTATGATATACCACAAAAATTGGCACAGCAAACTTTAAAAAGTAACTGCATTTTTCATTTAAACAGATAGTATTTTGTATTTTATTTCCCTAGATTTATGTACTTCTATGAACATTGTAATGCAAATCATTCAAGAGGGCTGATTTAAAAGAGTATCTGATTGAAATCAAACAGACAGTCAACAGCTGTCCAAAGTGACTAAACAAGTCAGAAAAAAAAAATGTAATCACTGCTATAATCATAATAATGTCTAATTACAATTACTTAAAATAAAATTATTAAATAAATTTGACTGACTGAATTACTATTTAACACCACTGCAAAAACGATATTCAGCTACTGCATAGTAGGTGTAATTTTATGGTCGTAACAAATATATAAATTGAATATAATAAAAAAAAAATCAGTGTTAAAAGATTATTAATGTAACAGTTTTAATAGTGATAAAATATTTTTAAATTGTAGATCTGATGTAATGCTGGCTTGACAATATTTTTCTCAACTGAAATAATGTTTATTTATATACCTGTATGTGTTTTTATAACTATGCAGTGTAAATTATTAATAAGATAACGAGTATAAGAATGAAGTATAAAACAGTATTACTATTAATAAAGAACATTTATGATTCTAGTTTCATGTGACTGTGAAACTGAAAGTCCGACCTTTTTCTTCTGTACGGTAAAATGCTGGGGATGAGGTGGAGAATTATATAAGTTATTGAAACGGTTCTATAATAAATGTTACTAAGTACTGTGAGGAAAAAAAAAAAAACACACAAAAAAAAAACCATAAAAAGAAAAATAAAGTTTAATTTTCACAATTGGGGGGGAGACGAGTTTGCAGGAAGCGATCTGGTTGGGGCCAAGATTGACAGAAGTGAGCCGAGTTTTTTAACGAAACGTCTAATTCACTGAAAATGGAAACAGTATAAGACAAAGAAAAAAAAAGAGTCACTTACTATATATCATCAAAAAAAGATTGTCTATAATAATACTTAAACACTATCAATTTTTCTTGATAAAAACAATCACTTTATCAGAATTCATTTATTGTATAGAGTTATCTTTCCTTGCATATTAGATTACTTAACCTAAAGAACCCCAGTACAAGACGAACTATAGGGTTTTCAAGTTTTCTAAATGCACTGCAGCTGCTTTAGTTATTTTAAATTTAGAAACACGGAAGTGCTGCTATTAAAATGTCCATCTAAATGTTCGAAATTTTAATTACATATAACGATTTCATTTGATTCTTTCCATTTGATTCTTTTTTAACAAATGAAATAAAAAATAAAATTTTAGTATTCAGAGATAATTAATTATAACAAAATTATAGTAAAGAATGTTTTCCCAAATTAATTATACTTTTGTTTTATATGCAGAAAAGTTCATGTCCTTAATTATATACAGTAATATATACGGATGCCTTCTTAGCAATCTTACAATACTATTTTATAATATTAGTTACGTTTGCTAAAATAAACGATGGTTTGTCTGTTACTGCTGATACTAAGTATCTAGAGAATGAAAACGATTTTTACGCAGTAATAAAAATATAGGTTCATTTCACTAACATGTCAATAAACTGTTTGATCCGGGGAATTGAATAATCACAAAATTTAATATTATATGTCTTCAAACTTTATATTTAAATTAAATATTAATATCACTTGTTGAAGTATATGACATTATGGTAAGGTTCATCTTATCACTTTCTGTTATTTCCTTGAAACACTTTTGTAGACTGGAGATCACAACAGGATGTCGCCTATCAAACCAGCAGAGTGCCAGTCTACTGAAATGGCTGAAAATAAACAAGTAGTACTAGTAGTTAATGTCGTTGTTCTGTTCTAGTCATGTTTCCTTCTTCTGGTTATTTTAAAGGTCTTAACTGTCCTTATTTTCAAAGTGGGTTATGTGAAAGACCATACTGTCATTTCAGACATGTGAAAAGTGATAAAGGTAAAAGGGAACTCGATGTGTCAAGCTTAGTAGTTAGTTTGAAGCTAAGAGTAACTCAGTAAGAGTAAGAAAGAAGTTACGAACGTTTGACACTAACTTTTTATTTATTTATTTATTTATTTGTTGTTGTTGTTGTTGTTGTTGATATTATTATTATTATTATTATTATTATTATTATTATTATTATTATTATTATTTGGAAAAGTGTAACTGATTGCATTCTGATTCATTCACTGTAATAGACTACTCTGTAACTCTCTGAGTCTCTCGCATGAATTAAATTAAATTATTATATTCCTTCTATTACTTTCTTTCCCAGCTCAAAGAAAAAATATTTTTTTCTCACGAAATTTAAATGTTAGAAAGTTAAGCTATTTCCATAATTGTTGATACTCAGTGGTAATTATTATTCCGAGAAATGATTACTATCATACTATTATTTCAAAATCATATGATTTATATCTTATTTTCTTTGATATAAAAGATGTGTTGAAATGGCATTAAATACATTGGTTGCGGAGTAGATATGCCATAAATTAACAATTTCAGAAATATACTAGGAAGTTAGAAATTCATCTGATGCCTTTTAAGCATAAAGTACATTTATATGTACATCATGAAACTAATGCAACAGAAAAATTTCATTTTGTGTTTGTCAAAATTAATGCTGTTGATGGTATTAAATTTGTGTCTCATAGCATGAAAAAAACATTTTTTTTATTAGACAATGTCTGAGACTGCATGCTTATTTCCAGGCTTAAATTCATGTATCATCTTTGTTTCCTTCATTGTGTACCTTTTTCTAATACTGTACATTATTTTCAGATGCAACTACTTCCAGTGCCATTCCCCAGATCAGTAGCAGTGGGAGGAAAACATTTACTCCTGCAGAAGGAAATGTTATTTCTACTCCTGCTGGGCCCACAGGGTCAAAAATATTCCTGTCAGAAAGGAAAAATAGTCTTGAATCAGGACAATATACTGACATAATCGCACAAGCAAGTGATGGAAATGATGTTTATGATCTTCCATCTGATCTATCCAATGCCTCAGAGCCTACATATGATCCAACACCCAAGACATTAGTTGACAATGTTAAATCAGTTCATTATCACGAGGAGTATGATCCTCTGGGTTCATCACCGTACGAAGCGGACAGTTTGCCTCTCTATGAACCTGGCAGTTTTTCCGATAAATCCAGAACATCTCCCACTAGTCAGGAGAGTGTGACGGATAAACCAGGATACGATCCAGAAAATATTCCTGCCTATGCTCCAAGTACCATTCCTGAATATAACCCGACACCCATTAACAAACTGAAGAAAGTGAAGACTAAGCATGGTACAGACCTAGAATATGACCCAGTGAGTAACTTTGCTTTTTCCTCAAAGGCCGGTTCTAATGACATTACTGAAGTTCAGTATGTTCCAATGAAAAGACAACGTCTGGATGATTTTCCCAGTGCTAATGTTGATGATATGAATGTGGACGATTTCGGTGATTCAGACAGTGCAAGATTCAGCGATAGTGATGCTTTGAGTGAGAAAAGCTTAGTCGTTGAATCTGACTCAAAAGAGAAATGTGATAACGCTGCAGATTTGTATTCTGTTAAAACATGCTACAAAGATACTCTGACAGGGAATGAAAACACCAAAAGAAAATCTGAAAAATCTCACAACTGTTTAAATAATGAAAAACATTCTTCTTCAAAGACTGAACAAAATGTAAAAAGTGCTAAACATGTTAAGTCTCAGAAAGTTAACAGAAGTGTCTCACAAAACAAAGAAAGGACAAATTTAACTTCAGACAAAGATTCAGTTCACAGAAAGGACAAGAATGTTACAAATAAGATAACTGATAAAAAAGGAAAACATAAATCTGATTGTGATAAAGAAAAGACTATTAAAAAGGAAAGAGATTCAGTTAAAAAAGAAAATACTTCAGAAAATTCATCATTAAAATCTTCATCAAAAACATTTTCTTCCAGTTCATCGTCCAAGTCATCATCTTCTTCAAAATCTCCTTCCAAACATTCTTTAACATCATCAGCTAAATCATCTTCAAAAAGTGTTTCATCAAAATCAGCTTCACAACACTCAGCTAAACACACCTCATCACAGTCTAAGTCAGAGAGGAAAGACACATCGCCAGAGTCTAAACATCTCAACAGCAAGGACAAAAGTTCTTCCAAACAACAAGACCATAACAAACACGGCACCTCAAATAGTCAAGACGTTAAGAAAAGTGTTTCAAAACATCATTCTAAATCTGAAAAGGAAAATGTGAAAAACGGGAAAAGCAGATCTGAAGAAGCAAATGGAAACGGCAGCAAAACCAAGCACAGTTTGGAAAGTTCACAAAAAAGTGCAGGTTCACAAGGTGACTGTAAACTGGTGAAAAAGACACTGTGTGTTGATCTGTTTGGACAGGACAGTGAGTACAGCGATCTCAGTGACTTGGAAGACAGTAATCCTCTCTCCAGCCAAGACAAATCCAGTGAAATGTCCGAGGATCAGCTCAAACACTTTCTTGAAGACAGTGACTATGAATGTGATGGTGACACTTATGATGAATGTCTTCGTATATTTAACGAAGGGATTGCTGTTTCTACTCAGTCAAATAATGATGAAAGAAAAGTTTGTTGCATTTTATTTTTCTATTTCCCGTTTCTTGTAAGGTCACATCAAAGTTTATTATGCTTTCCTCTTTAACATGTAATGATTTTGGTTTAGTAGTTTATACACACACAAATAAAAAATAAATAAAATAATAAAGTATGTATAATGTTAAATCATTGTAGTATTTGAATTAAAACAATTTCAGTCAAAATAAATATATTTTTGGTAATATGTTTTCGAACATTTATCTAGCAAATAATACTAAAAAAAAAAAAAAAAAAAAGCTACAAAATAACAGTATATTTATAGATGTAATAGCTGAATACATGTCCTTTAGTATTTTTATTTTATATTTCAGAAATATCGAGAACAGTCATCTACTAACTTAGTTCCTTCTGTACAGATAAAAAAAAGAGTTGCTCACCAAGGAGCAGAAAAGGTATGGGACATATTAGTAGTGTTTATCTTTCTGTATCCTGAATCTTAACATAACAGGTATAATGTCAAACTGATTGTAACAAAGCTAGAAAAATGAAGGAGAATTATATTAATTTCCTACTTTGTAGAAAACAGATATATTAGTTTTATTACATACTGAATTTGTAATTTATTCTTGGAAAAAAACCAACTATTTTTAAATGTCTTGTATCTTTAATTAAAGCATTAGTGAAATGAAATATGTTGTCTGAAAAATTACTGTATCATTGATAAAATTTATAAAAGTTAAATTTCCTCAAGAAAAATTAAAAATTCATTTCAGGCAGAGAGAAAGTTTGTTGAAAAAGCCAGAAAGAAGATGAGTCCTGGGGAGGTGATGCATAACCGAATTGTAGCCATGCAGAAGAAAGCAATGGAAGCTGAGAGGCTGAAAAAAGCAGAATCGGAGGCAATATCAAATGCAATTGTAATTATTCAGATTCTGAAATTTTCTGATAACATCCATCACTGGCATTCAGTTTATTAGTCTCGTTTGTCTGCCCTTGTCAGTTTTATATGATTATTCAGAAAGAAAAAGTCACTTTAGTTTATTAAACCTATCCAGTTAGATTTTTCTTTTACCTGCTGTAACCTGGTCTACTAACCATTGTCCCAGTTATCATAAATAAATGTATTGCTGAACTATAAATACCTGTATATTTAATTTATAGTCTCCTAATTAATAATAGTAATTTGTTTATGTTTCTTTGTTCTGTTCAAATATTAATGAGAAAACTACAGATTTCCATACTCTTTGTCTAGTATTAAAACAGAAATTTAAGTATGTCTTACATTGTAACATTTTCATTGTTTAATACTGAAAAGATATTTATAATTTCTTTCTCTTCTGGTTTTAATAATACTTTAAAATAATGCTTTTTGTTTGTTTATTTCTATTTTCTTTTTATTAGGCATCAAATTCTGTCTTGTTTAAGAACCAACAAAACCGATTTGCCCACAAAGCCAAAGTGTTCGACCAGCTGTCTCGCGAAAAGGAGCAAGGTCGCACGTCTGCCATTACAGTGGTCAAAGGAGAAAAACGCAAAGCACATACTCCAACCCTGGTGTGTATTTTGTAATTCACTACATAGAGTAATGGCTGTATTTAGTTTTAACATATTTTTAAGGTACATTTTTTGAATTACAGTTATTCTTAGATTTCTCTCTGTGGATACATTTTTTCTTGTTTTTTTTCTTCTTAAAAATATGAATTAAACTAGCTAAAAATAAATAAATAAATAAAACAAATTTAGAATGAAGGGGTAAAACTCAAAAACTTTCTCTGAAAAACATCTGGTCACTTGATGTTGTTATGCAAATTCATTATTTATTTACTTTGTTTCCTTTTCTAGAGCAATGCTAAAAGACCTACCATTCCCTCAGACTTCGGAAGCAAAGTTCCAAGTAATGTTAGACAGCGCTATTTGAATCTCATAATAGATGAATGTCTGAAACTGTGTAAGACTGAAGATGAAGCATATGCAAAGGTTTGTCTAATATTAATTTTAAGATGTTCGAATTTCCATTTTAGATATAAAACTGCCAAAATTCTTTCAGTATTGATTTTCAGTTTTATTCTTGCACACTTAAATATATTGCTTGAAGTGTTAGCTTTAATTCTCAAAATACCATAGGTAGTTTTCATTATTGCTTTTGTAGTTGGTTCATAAAATCAAGGTTTATAAGTTTATGGGCTATTTACTGTACATTAAACTGTGTATATGGCTATGAAGGTATGCATACATCAAGCATATAGCAATAATGGAGTCTATCATGCACCAATTAAACTATGAATTAGTGTCTTCATTATCTTAAATAACTTTTAAGATTTCCATAATATTCAAATCTTAAATCTAGGCAAATTAAACAGTGTAAGTACTGAATTTTAATAATAAAATTTAAAAAATAATAATAATAATCATAATAAAAATTCTGATTTTTTTTTTTTTTTTAAGGCCCAGGATGAAGAGAAGGCAGTATATGAGCGAGCCACAAACAAAAACATCTACCTCCGAGTGGCTGTAAATGCAATCAAACGACTAAGGACAGAAATACAGCAGAGAGACGGTTCTCCAACCAAAGTCTACTGTGGCAAACAGTCTCACAAAGCAACTCTAGACGGTCGCAAAGCAACAACCACAAATTACACTGTTAACCAGTCTGGAAAACAAGCTTTTGTCCAAACATCAGATTTTAAAGGTTTTTATTAGTTGTCTTTTCATGTAGTGGAATGTAGGCAGCAGAAAAATATGTGTGTTGGATGTGGATTCTGCATGATGTATTTTGCCAGTGAAATTATTTATATATTTCGATTATATTAAGAATGTTCTGGAGTGTTAGTCATGTCAGTTACAGAACCAAATATAACATTAGGTTAGTAAAAAATGAAAGATTTACTCTGCAAAATGAAACCAGTGCAATCGTTGATACAGTGTCAGCCACACTGTCAGTCTTTTCATTATTCAGCTATTGTACGCTGCATTTTTTAAACTGAATTTTATCTAGTAATGATTATTATTATCATTATATTCAAACATAGCTTTAGAAAGTCTTACAATTTTATTATAGTCATTATACATATTTACATTTTTCCACATTTTACTGAAACACAGATTAGAAATAACAAATTAGAATTCATGCATTGTTACTAATTATTATTTAAACAAAGATTCAGAAATTGAAATTACCTACATATCAAACAGGTGCCGAGCTATATAAGAGGTTACAGAAGTATGTGCTGACAGAGGATCAGTTGAAACAGAATGGTTTTCCCTTGCCTGATCCTGAAGCTGGTGGATGCTGCAAATTCTATGTTGACCCACCTAATAAAGATGTCTCTCTGAAACGTTAGTTCATAACATAATTCAGTAACCTTGAAACATTTAGAGATCATAAAAATGTTGAAATTGCAAGAATGGTGACTATGCACATGTCCATGCTATGCTGCACACAAACATGTACACGCCAAAAATGGCATTCTTTCAAAAAATATAAAAAAGTAGTTTTCAAATCATTTGATCAATGTATAGTGTGTTATTATTATTATTATGTGGCTAAATTTCATTTTGTGTTCATGATTTTTTTTTAATTAATACTTCAGTGATGCATTTAGTTAATGGTATGTCTGTGTGTGTGTGTGTGTGTGTGTGTGTGTGTGTGTGTGTGTGTGTGTGTGTGTGTGTATGTAATTTTATTAATTCTTTATACTTGTATTAACTCTTCCTTTTTTTTTAAAACTTGTGTTGTGTAGAACATGAAAAGAATTGTTGCCGATGTGGGAAGAGGTTCACTGTGTTTCCAAATGGAAAGTACAACTCAAAAGAAGAATGTATTTTTCACTGGGGAAAGGCTTGGAAGAAGAAAGGTATTAGAGATTTAAAATTTAGACAGTTTAAAATAATTTTTATCTATAATTAAAAAAATACATATCTGTATAGAATGCAAATTGAATAAATTCATTTGGTGTTTTAGCAATAGTATAATTATTTTCTTTCATTTTCAATCAAATACATTTTATTTACTTTTATTTTTTTACTTATATTTTATTTATCTATATGCAAATGGTGGATTCTAATTTGCAAACTGACATGCTAAATTATTGTTTTCTCTAACATAAACCACAAATTATTTGTACAACAGAAAATAAGTGAAAAGTAACTGTTCATTATAAATATTTACAATATTTACATAAATATACCGACTCTCATTTCTATAATGCTTTCTCTCTCTTATTTATTTTATTTGTTTGTTTATGTAATCTGTAAAGTTTTATTTTATAACAAGTTGCTGGATCGTGGGATGTTAGATATACATGTTGTGGGGGTGACCTGGATTCGGAGGGTTGTTCCATTTGCAAGGTAAGATGTCCTAAAGGTTCTTAAATGTGTTTTCTTTTTGATACATTCATCATCATCTTAATCATTATCATCATCATCATCATCATCATCAATGTTTCTGTTATTATTTTTGAGTTTTGAGTTAAGGGAATTAAAAGTATATTACATTTTCAGAATGTTAGTGAACTACATTGATTTAAAAAGCAAAATCTTTCATTGGATTCTCAGACTCAGAAAAAAATTGCAAGTAATTTTGTAAATGAAAAACTGATCTGCAGATGTTCACTGTATTCAAAATATCTGAAGTTATCATCAGAAATTATCTGTCTGAATTTTTAAAAAACCCACAAGTAATTATGTACTAATTAATAACACATAAACACAGCAATACAGGTACATGTCATACACATACCAAACTGTTCATGTGCATTTGTACTGTCACTCATTTATTCATGCATGCATTCATACAGGCACAAATGCACACACACACACGTACACCTCAATAAATGTGGATAAATATGCATATGTATCCCAATTAACATCACTAAAACAGTTTTAAACACAGTCAGATACATTTATGGGAATAAATGTTCACTTTCAGCTGCATGTGAATGAGACAAACAAATACATGAATCTCACTGGTTACATGAAGACCATCCCATCCTCTCCACCAATAGATGGTGACTATGGCGTGTATGCAATGGACTGTGAAATGGCAAGTTAATTTTTTTTAGATTTTAGTTTATTAAGTCATAAATGTTGACCTTGAACAAATAACCTAAAATAATGAATAAACTATGTCTATTATCGTACAGTAGCTCAATTTTCAGATTATCCATATTATATATAAGCATTTTATATATATACAGTATGAATTATATATATATATAATTCATAACTTCTGTATATAAAATGCAAACTGATAAATGGTAATACATCTATCTCAATGCATTTTCATGAACTTATTCTTTGTATTAAAAGAAAAATCTTGATCATTAGAAACAAGTAAAAGAATACTTGGAAACATCAAAATATATTCAGGCTTTTTTTGTTCACTGTTAGATACTCTAAAAAAAAATATTCATTCATTTGTACTGAAGAAGACATTTATTGTTTCAGGTGTACACAACAATTGGCATGGAGTTGGCCAGAGTGACAGTCACAGATGCTGATATGAAATCAGTTTATGAAACGTTTGTCAAGCCAGATTATCCAGTGATTGACTATAATACAAGGTATGTTGACTGCAAGTTTCTTTCTTCATTATTTGAGGAAAAAAGAACAACAGATATTTTCAGCTGTTTACAGAACGATTGCTAAGATTTTTTTGTTACACTGGTGGTTAAATTATTTTTCTGAATGCACTTGGTGGAAAGATGAACTTCCCACATCCAAACATTTTCATTTGAACAAATATTTTACCAAACACAGATGGAGTTTTGTTAATATTTTTGTGACCGGCGCTAAAAGCACACAAGATACTTGTTAAATAAATATCTCGATAAATATATGATGTGTTAAAAGAACTCTGGGTGTGTATGTAATAAGTTAATAATATTAAAAATATGAAAAAGTAAATACACGATCTGATGGCTTTGTAATAATAAACCTAAATGAAATATGTTTTAACTTGTCATTCTTTTTTATCTTTTTTCTTGTTTGGTATTTTTGCATTTGTTTGAGTTCTTTTAATTGTTTTTATTTTATTATTATTTCAAAAAGAAAAATAACTACGTAGGATGTTTCTTAACTTACAGATTAGTTCAGTTATGTAAAATCCACAGTGGAAATATGAATATTAAATGTTGAACATTTGATATAAAATCACTCTAAATGTGCGATAAATAGATTTTTAGATACATGATATAAACATCACAAAGGATGTATGATACAGAAAATATCAAATATATTAAATGTTTAATATGTTTTTATGTGTTTATGTGTTTATGTGTATGTATATACATAGGTGTACGTGTGTATGTTACAGGTTCAGTGGTATCACAGAGGAGCAGATGAAAGGAGTACAAACCTGTCTAAGAGATGTACAAGCAGTGCTACTCAGTCTCTTCACTGCCCAAACTATCTTACTGGGTCACAGCCTGGAGAGTGACCTGATTGCTGTCAAAGTGAGTTCTTACACACCAGACAAGCTTAATCTCTTATCCTCAGTTTAACTTAAACAGGCAGACATTCGCAAAGGAATTCTTTCATTCAAAAGTACATCTATTCGTTCAGAAATATATTCATTCATTCACAAAAATGTTCATAAATCCATTCATTCATTAATACTTGTCTTTAGTGTATCACAGATATTTATTTCAAATCTTCCTTCCTTACAGCTTCTTCACAAGGTAGTCGTAGACACATCAGTTGTTTTTCCCCACCGGCTTGGGCCACCTTACAAACGAGCTTTGCGTAATTTGATGGCAGATCATCTTCAAAAGATCATACAAGACGATAGTAAGTATATAAATTTTTTTTTTTTTTAAATTTTTGTAAGTAATTATATATCTTCATTGATGATGAAAATTTAGAAATAATCTCAGCCTTCTCTGGATTAATTATTATTAAACTGTAATTTTATTTTTTTCATTTGTTATAGTTTGACTTTAGTTTTCAGATATTTTTATTATTGTACACGTGTGCACACACACACACACACACACACACACACACACACAGATTCCTCTGTTTCTTATCATAATGTCATACAAGTAACATTTAAAACTCAGTAAGAAAATACTTTAAAATATTCCAATACGACGTTACATATTTATTTATTCTTTGATGTTGTTTATTACAGTTGGTGGCCATGACAGTCGAGAGGATGCTTTGGCATGTATGGAGCTTATGCAGTGGAAGCTGAAGGAAGATGCTAAAAAGGAAATCAGACACAGTTGATGGGAATAATCATAGCTGTGACAGTACAAATGAATGTTGAAAACAATTATTTGTGCTTCAGAGTTATTGTTCAGTGACATATCACCATCAGTAGCAGTGTATGGAAGTGTGACAGTACTGTTAAATATATTTAAATGTTGCCATTTTACATTTTTACACAGGAATTGATGTTGTGTACGTGGTGGATTGATAACTGTCATTGTTTTTGACCAGGCCAGAAAAAAAACATTAAAGCGATTCAGTTGGTCCTGTATGCAATAACATCAAGACTACAGCAAAATGGTGACACCAAGATATTTTTCTAACTGCATTTCTGCTAATTACTAATCAAAACTGGACGTTGAAAAAAAGAAAGAAAAAACAGAACATAACTTGGATTATGTGGAAATTTCTTATTTATTATTATCACCTTGTGTCCTCAAAGGATCACTTTAACTGAATTACTAAACAAAAAACCTGAGCAGTGTTAGTTGTGCGGTTATTTATATTTCTGTCAAAACATATTATTATTTAAAATACTCATTTGTTTTCAGACATTTGACATCTTTCGTGAATGTTTGTCGACAAAATACTCACATGAAAATAAAGATTATTTTGTCAACCTAAAGTCTAGTCTTCGGTTTTATTTCTTAATGGAAATCATTTGCATATTGATTTTTATTTCTAGATATTTACTTATTTACTAACTTGTTTATTTTATTTCATATACTTGCTTACAATTTGAAAGTTATATTGCAAATTATCTGAAATTCAGGACTTTGTTTTCATATATTTAAAAACTACAATTTGTACTTAATGTTTATTTTGTAATGGTAGCTTTATGTAAATATAAGACTTTTTTTTTTCCTGTTGTTTTTCAATTATATACTGTGCTGTCGTTTTTCATTTACCTGACAAGTTTTGTCATTCATTGTCATTTGTATGTGCTACATTTATAAAAATCTGTTTTGCTTTTGGTATTTTGTAATAAATCATTTGCAAAACCATGTCTTTTTTTACTATTCTGTTAATACTGTGATGCTAATAACTCAATTTCAACCTGAACTTTTTCTTTGTTTTCATTTTAGTCCCTCAATGTTTTTGAAAAACGAAAAAAAATTTCTAACAGGAACTCAAATCTGAGAATATTATTTTAATAATAATTTTATTATTATTTTAATTGGTATTTTTAATTATCCAGTAATTTTTTTTTTTTTTTTTTTTTTTTTTTTTTTTATGTAAGGCTTTGTCAATGCTATTTTCTTTTAAGTTGAAAAATAACATAATGAAATAAAACATATATATATATATATATATATAATACATTACCAAAACAAGACAGAAATGACATGTTGAAAAACACTGCAAAAAAGCAATAATGAAAAAAAAAAAAAAAAATATATATATATATATATATATATATAAATAATAATAAAATAAAATAAATAAATAATGATTAATAAACAAATAAATTTTAAAAAGTTCGACTCTCATACACCTTTTTCAGTCTTTGGAAACTTAAATATCTAAAGATTTACTTAAATTATCTTTGGGCAATGTGCAAAATATTACGCACAAAGTAATGTAAGTATGCGCATTACGCTTTTTGCAATGTATACTGCCAACTGCTAATTATTCTTGTTTCCTGACTTTTATGTTAAAAATCGCAGTGTAAGTAGTTTTACACGTAAATACGCAAGCACACAGCAAACACACAAGTATTATATAACCCTTTAAAAGATAGAGGAAAATAAACCGCTTATCGAAAAGTAACGGGAGATAACTCATTTAACGTGCTTTCGGGCAATGGTTCCAAACAAATGGCGGTCAGTCTTGTGCAGAAACTGGCATTTAGGGAGGTAACCTCTTGAATCTGAAAACTTCATACATATATGAATGACGAGAACAATGTTGACAGCATTTAATATACATAATACATGCATACAACTGCATAGATTTGTCTTTGTCTTTTTCATGAATCCTGTAGCACTTCAACTTGTGTTCTTTTCATACAGAATCATACTATTCATAGTCACGCTAGTGATATTTCATAATGATAAATGTTTCTTTATTTCCACCTTGAGTATTATTATACTAAATCATTATTTATTCAGTTCTTATCGTTATTATAGTGGATCAGATATATATATTTTTTGGTGATATTGTTGCTTTTATTATTTATTTTTAATTTTAATTTTAATTTTAATATTTATTTATTATTTAAAAATTAATAGAAGATTTGTTTTGTTTTTTTCAAGCAAGTCATGTGATATAAATTGTAATTATATCTCCATTCCTATCATTTTTAAAAATACATAACATTTTCTACTGAAAGTTAATTTATTGTTGTTGTTGGTTGTTATCAATTTTGTTTTTAATATTTAAAGTATTTGATTCACAAACATTAAATATTTTTACTCTTTTAGAACCATTTTTATGATTATAACTTTTAAACTAGAGTTATTAAATGTGTACATTTATTTAAAATAGTAGTAGGTGCAACAGAATTTTTAACATCTTGATAATTTATTCATTATTGTAACCAATCAGTGTATTTATTGTATCATGTATGGCTATTATTTTGAAATTTAACTGATTTCTTTACTGAGTTGTGTGTTTGTTATCCAGCAATGTGGAGCCATAAGATCTTCAAGAAAATCTCTACCACAGAAACCTTTTTATAAGATTCCAGGCAGACTTTGTTATCGGATTAGTTCACTTGTTCCACCATTTATTTTAGAAGAAGGGTATGTGTTGTTATTTTATGCAACTACTGCAAACACCTCTTTGTTTTTATATTGAATTTATTTTGATATTTTAATTGTTTAGAGTTGGATGGATGTTACAAGAAATAGTAAAATTGCCAAAGAAACATTTTACATGTTCTTTCTTTTCTTTCATTCTAAGTTTCTTTCTTTAATTTTTTATTTATTTATTTATATTTATTATTATTATTATTATTATTATTATTATTATTATTATTATTATTATTATTTATTTGGTTTATTAATATTTTGTTTTTTGTTTCAGTTATTCCTTAATTTCATGTATGTTAATACTAAATGAAATAAATATCAAAAGGAAATATCAAAAAAAAAAAATTAATTTGTGTTAAATATCAAATTAAACTATATAATGATTTTAGTAACTTTTTAATTTAATTTTACATTTTTACAACCATAAACCTGAAAGTAAATAAATAATTTTTATTATATTTTTTCTATATACCTTAAAAATCTGTGAGGGATGGTTAACTGAATGTTTTTATTATTATTATTATTATTATTATTATTATTATTATTATTATTATTATTATTATTACTTTTATTATTATTATTATTATTATTATTTGTCACACATGAATTATGGACTATATTTAATCCACAGCTGGATTTTATTTTTTTTAATTTATATATTTTTTTTTAATTTAAATTTTAATGACATACATATTAAACCATGGATTTTTAGAATAAAGCACTATTATTTGACATATTTAACTGGGCTATTATAATGCCAATTTTTTTAAATTATTTTTTTTAAATCACTATCATTTATCAATTCATTAGCATATAAAAATAAAATATTAACATTTGTGATGACGTGGTTTCATTTCCTAAATTATGTATTTATTTTATTTATTATTAATTTACTTACTTAATTCTGACTGTTCCAGAATTTGAAGATGTTGTGTAGTTAAGCAGTTTCTGCCAGCTATTTTACTCTGGTGTTTATATTATTATTTTCAGACATGTTTTTCTTGGCTTTAACAAATCAGGACAGTTTGTTGTGTCATATTCATTGCATTTTGATGCAGATGACCACATAGGATATCCTGTGTACATATATAAATTACAGTGGTGGAAATTTGTACCAACAAAGCCATTAGAATTGGTTTGTATATATTTTGTTTCATTTGATTAAGTGAATCATAGTTTCTCTTTTGAAGTTTCTTTTTCAGGTGCCTCACAATCTTTCTTTCCCAGTCCCCCTCCATCTCTCTCTGTCACACTCTTTATTACATCACATACACTAGAAACAGTTTAGAAGATGTCATACAAATTGCTAGTAATAACACTGAAGTTTAAATAAGAATATGGTACCAGTAATGACTTCTAATTATCTTCGATTAATGATCTACTAATCTTAACATTTTTGGAACTAAATAAAATGAAAATTAAGATATTTTAAAACCCCTTATTTCATTATTAAATTGTAAATTCTAGATAATTGCTACCTTTCTTTGAATTAAGAATTTTATTGTTTTATTTGCATTTTAATAACATTGCTATTTCTACATTAATTCTGAGTTTAGTTTATATATGTTTATTACTGGGAAATAGTGTTTTTTGACTTATAAAATATAAGGAAAATATTTCACTCTAGGTTTCTGAAGTGCGTCTCTTTGCTGATGGAGATATTGTTCAAGATCTTTTTATAGCTTTTTGTGAGTGGCCAGAAGATGACACGAAAGTGTTGGTGTATGGCCACTGGTCAGTATTTTGCTTCAGTGCATTTTTAATTAATAATATTTTACAAAAGTATATTAACTGTCTTAATATACAGAGAGAGAGAGGAGAGATTATAAATAAAAGTCCAAATGGATATGTGTTTGTATTTTTGAGTATGCGATGTGCATTGTGTGTGTGTGTGTGTGGAGGGGTTCATGTCTATATGCTGCATACATGTATTTATTTAACTTTGTGGGTGTGTGGGTGTATGTGTTTGTGCCTGCTTATATTCAATAACTATTCATATTTATCTTTAATGAACCATATTGCATTTAATTGACTGTGACACCATGATACTTTTAAAACAAGTCTGAATATGGTAAATCAGTTGAAAATATATTTTCAGTTCTCCTGCTCGGGCAGAGGACAGCTGTAACTGTTATTTGTCAGTGATGGCAGTTCCAAGTCTTTCTATATGCAGTGACTGTCAGCGTTTGAGAAAAGGTAAGTAACAAAATATCTTCATTTAAATAAATACCATACTCAGTATGATGCTGGATTTAAAAAAAACAATTCCTGCTGAATCTGCATTTTTATTTCAGCCATAATCAGAGCTTCACAGATTAAGAAATAAATAGATACTGCTGCATTCAGGTATTCAGTCCTTATGCCAGCAGAAATGAAAACTAAATGTAGTGAAATTATAGCATTTTGGGTGTTTTAAAGGCCTAGGAGTTGGTATATTTGTTTTATTAGAATTCATAAACATTTATTTAAATTCACCAAATTATATTACTATTATTATGTATAGTTCATTTTAAAAATATCGATGTCAATTTGCATCATAAATCTAATATTTATTACACCATAGTGTATTTTTTTATTTTTTTAAAAAGATCGCAGATATTTAATCATTATTGTGTATTATATAAGTTTATACCCGCTATTTTCAGAAACATCTGGGAATGTTAACCGATGTCTACAACACAGTTTCAGTGTGCACACCAGATACGAACTTGCTCCACCGTTTCCCTCCTTCACTCCGCGAGTGCAGCTTAAAATAAACGGAGTTGCCGTCTTGAACACTGGCGACTCCATTGTAGCTATTCAGGTCGATGCAAAGCAAAAACACAGTTATTTCAATCAAAACAGACAGCCCAGTGATCCTGACTCTGGTGAGGACGAAGGGTCATCTAGTCTCGAGGACAGCACGTTTTACATTGGTGCTGAACTCTTCCTCGTCCCAATCAAAGCGTCTTACTGCAACATCGAAGAGACCAGCAGTCCTGTGTGTCACGAAAACGGAGACGGCAAAGTGAAAGAATTCCTTGAAAATATGCAAGAAGTTACCATTGAGGATGACGATGACGATGATGAAGAAAACGTCTGTTCTCCAGACCTGGATCACTGCGAGCCCGAATGTCAGGAATGTGATAAAAGTGCCAAAAATTGTGATAATTCTTGTCATTGCAGATCTGGCCTGGCCCATCGTCCGGCGCTCAAAGTGAAGAACTGTTCCACGGACTGCAACACCAACTCCGACTGTGGGAAAGGCGTCAACAGCTGCAGCAAGCCTTTCATCCACGGCGGCAGCCTCTCTCCGGGATGCAACAGCAGCCACGGCAACCAGTACCCCTACTCCTTTTCCAATTTCCCCGACATAAAGCTGCACAATCCAGACTTGTCGGGCTGCACCAGTGCCAACCAGCCTTCTGACTTTGCTAACGATGACTTTGTAACAAACTGCTCTTCAAGCAGGCTGTCTTCCCAACGATCGTTTTTCTCTCCAAGCAACAGCTATGCAAGCAGTACTGGTTCCAAGAGTTCCGAAAGTGTCATGGTGCATACCAATCATTCAAGGACAGTGACATTCTCACTTCGCAGGTATGGTTACTCCACTGAGGAGATGCTGGAGCCACCTGTTGTGGTAGAAGGTTAGTAGATTATTAAAAATGCCTTTAAAAAAATATATATTACTTTATTGCTATGCGTTTTATTTTATATGGTTGTTTTTTTTTTTTTTTTTGTTTGGAGCAGGTTAGATCATTTGATTAAAGCCCAGAGATTTTTAAACTGTACTCTTTTTGTATATATATATATATATATATATATATATATATACACACACATACACACATACACACACACACACACATATATATATATATATATATATATATATATATGACAAATAAGTGTAGCAATTACATACAAGATATGAAATACAGACAACCTGATTGGATGCTAAATTTATTTGTTCACATTTAATTGAAGTAAATATTTTACTGGAATTCTTATTTAGCATAATTGATTACCAGTATTTCAACAATGTGTTTATTAGAAAACAAAGAATCAAGTTTTATTACATATTTTTATTAATCATGTAGGTATTTGTGTTTTTCATTTTAATTATACCAATAATGCTGTCTTCTGCATGTTTATAGTATTAATTTTAATTATTGAATGTTAATTTTATTTTGGAAGAAAATATTTCTACTTTATCCTGCATATTAATTATTAGATCAGAGTCTTTAGACTGTATTATTAACTCATTTTAAAGAAGACAAATGTGTTTTTCAGATGATTATGATCTAGCTTATCGCAGTGTTTTGCCTGTTGAGGTTTTCTGGTCCAGTCGGCCGCTGTCCATTATGTTGTCTGAACGATGCAACAGCAGTCCAACTGTAAGTTGTTGTCATGTGTGTCTGTCAGTTTCACAATTTCTTCTTCAGTACCACTTTAGCAGTAATAACACACCAGAGTAGAATGTACAATATTACATTTTCATCAGTTAAGTATGATGCCTAGGTATAATTAGACAATAATATTTACCTTGGTAGTAAAGGGCCAGAATGTAGCCTCTAAATATGTACGTGTATATAAATCAAATACATTTGAGAAGATTCATAAAAAATTGTTTGTTTACTCCAAATGCTATAAATGTGTGTTTATTTATGTTGGTTTTTTTTGTTATTATTTTATTTTATTTTTATTTTTATTTTATTTTTAACATTTGTTTTAAGAGAGATTTTTAATTTTAATTTTTTAATTTTATTTTTTTATCATAGGCAACAGTTTTACAAATGACATTTGACATCGAACACTACATGGTGGAGGTGATCCACCAGGAAGCTGAATGGGGACAACGATTCGTGGCCTTCTGTAATTATGATGTCCAGATCATAGAAGTAAGTCTGAGATCTACTCTAAACTTTGAACATTCGGTTTTCCATCTGGTCCCAGTATTTGTCTTAGTAAACCAAGATTTGTGGCCTTGTTTGATCTCGGTAATTTGTAAAAAAAAAAATTCTATTACTATTAACTGAATTTTCATCTTGCATATTTTTCTTTCAACTTGTGTGCTGACTTATACTGATAATCTAAAAGTTTTTAATAGTATGTGAGCTCAAAAAATAAAATTGTTATTGACAGGTGTGTTCTGATAGTTATAAGATGTATGGAACTGTTCATGCACTGATCCAGGCCCGGAGAAAAGTGTGAAACAAAGGTAAGAATATGTATTATAATATCTACATCTATATATATATATATTTATTTATATATATTCATATATTGAGGCATGCAAGTGTACATGTTTCTGCTTGTGTATGTGTGTGTATGCACATACACATTACATATGTTACATAAATAGAAAACAACTTGATAAAATATAATTTGTTATGGGTATATCACTTTATGTCAAAGTATTGAACTATTTGTAACTACTGGCAAAAAAAAACCCACTAGAAAAACCAAGATAAAAGCAAGTTATTTTGTGAGATATATAACACATGTATGTGTTATTGTATGGATATGAAAATAGGTTCAGAAAATACACTTTCTTCCTTTTTCTTTTTTCTTTTTTTTAAAAAATTGATTGACAAAGAAACATTTCTGATAATGTCATCACTGGGGGCACTGAATTCAGTACCTTACAATCAATATGTTCTGTATGTTTATAAATATAAACTTAACATTACTAGAACTAAACACATTCTTGAAAATATACTTTTTGATCTATTTGTAACACTGACAGTACAAATGATTAGGAAAACCATAAAACAAATTAGAGGACATTTTTCATGATTTGTGATTAGTAACAAGGCCAGTACATTCCTCTAACTGTTTAATACAAAGACAAGGATATATATGCCAAAACATTAACACACAGTAACGAAATATATTTAAGAAGTATCAGTTCTGTAGATATTTGTTTGTAGCAGACTAATAATATTAAGTCTATTTAGGCATATTAGGTTGTGAACCATCAAGAAAAAGAAATGAACTGGTATAACTAAACAGACATTCAAAATTTGTTATTTGGTGTATGATGAAGAATTTAACCTTCAGTATCATGGCTAGTAGTATCTATTATGCTAGATGTTGAATAGATCATCATGTTAAAGAATAATATCTGCTTCAGCTTTACAAATCTAACCAAAGGGTGAAAAACCTGGAAGCTTTCCTTGGCACACAATGTCTTTATTTTTTTTACCAGCCATTATATATTGACAGTCATTGTTATTTCACAGAGGTGAAAATATTAAATTGTTTACAATTTTTTAATGTATAAGTCACTCTTATGTTATGTCACAATTACTTAGTTTACGATTTTGCTGAATCTTTATTGTATTCTTTTTTTTTTTTTTTTTTTTTTACAGCAAAGGTGTTGTGAAGTCATATCAAACAACCTTTGCATTTGAATGGGATTTAATTACAGGTTGTTATATAACTTTATTCTGAATCTTCTGTGATTTAAGAACAAGAATCTTTGGAAAAAACAGTCATTAACATTCTTTATTGTTCCTGAAATAATTTTTGAACATATTTTTGTGTAATGTTATTTTCACAAATAATATATATATATATATATATATTTTTTTTTACATCAATATACACTTCTAATCTCTCTGTGATCTATTAAAGACTTTTACAATAGTATTAAAAAGGGTCAGAATGGATGGCATTCACATAATTCTGAGTCAAATAATTGTAATGTCACGTTTATTTTAGTCTTGATGAAGACTGCTCACTAGATGTAAATAAAACTTACAGTAATTATTAAAATATTATAAGCCATTTTGTTTAATGTTCATTTATCAATGTATAATATATTTTTAAATCTTTTGATTATGAAGGAAGTTATATTAATAGTATATTTTTGTTTTATAGGCAGTTATTCCACATTGCATATTGATGAGTTGGTGGAAGTAAATGAACAAATACTCAGAGGGTAAGTAATTTATGTAGAAAAAAATTAATGTAAGAAAAGAAACGAGTTAAATTTTAGAACAATTTGTCAGAGTTTGAAAATAAATAATTCAATTATGTAAAGATTATATAATGAACACAACAACATTTCAGCTTTAAAATATTCCCACGAATATGTCAGTTTGATATTGAATGAAATATTTGTTTTCTGTTATTAAAGATATTTTAAATAACAGATTAATTTCAGTACTAATTCATTTTTTATGTAATTAGCATTTGTCATGTATGCAGTGTGTTTAAAAAAATGTTGTATTATTATTATTATTATTATTTATATTTTTTTTTATTTCATAAAATATTCCTATATTTGGTATCAGCTAATAAATTACTGTTAACTGAGTTAAAACTTTATATAATATGATATGATACATTTCAGCTTCTTTCTTTTTTAATTTAATTTAATTTAATTTTTTTCAAAAAGCTATAAATCATTTGCTTTTATTACTGCATAAAATTAATTTTGTAACAGATCAGCTAACTTGAAGTTTCTGCTTCCTAACTGTTAACTTTATTAGCAGATGTTGTAAAAGTGGCTGTGAGACGGGTGTTTTTTGAACTGACTGTGTTTTAAGTAACAAAATCCTTTTTCTCTGCAGATGTGACTGGACCCCAGGCAGTGAGGAATGCAGTAGGCTAAGAAGGCTAATGGTCTGTCCTGAATCCTTTTTCCGAAGTGTGCATGCCTTGTCAAATGAAGCCGTTTTTAAAGGTACACTTAATTTTATTTCTCTGAGTCACTGAATATTTATAGTTTTAAAAAAAAAAAAAAAAAAAAAAAAAAAAAAAATTATATTTATTAATTTCAAAACTATTTATAGGTGGTTATATTGTGTTGGTATCTGTAGATATTACCACTTCTTGGGTAAAGACTGAGAAATAATAAAAATAAAAATTATGTATGATAAGTTATATCTCAAAAATGTGGGTTTTTTGGGTGGTTTTTTTGTTAGCTGCTGCCTTGTGATGTGTAGGAGATACATTTTAATTATATTTGCAACAAGTTGTATGTTAGTTTTTGTGTCCAAAATAATTTTATTACTTTCTTTGCAGTATGTCTAAAATAATTGTTTTTGATGTATTTATTATTTTTTATGCTTAAATCTGTGCAGTATTTTCAAAATCATTCTTTGTAAATGTCTTTATTTATTTATTTATTTTTTTGAAATATATGCAACACGTCAAAAATAATTCTTGTTATATATCTGTTATTAGTATTTATATGTTTTTTTAATACAATGCAGTACATTCATAACCTTTTTTTCTCTCTCTCTCTTCCAGGGCAATCATTATCAGTATTGATTGCTCCAAATCACTTTATGGCCATTGTGTTGTGAAAAGGCTTGGAACCAAAGACTGCTGGTACACTCATATATCTCAGGAGCAGAGTATATTCTACATTTCTTGTTTTCTGCTTTGTTTTAAATGTAACAGGCAGACAATTTCATCTTTATTCTGTTGGTTTAAAACCCATCATTCACAGTTCCTGTTAACATTTTTGTAATTTATTGTTAATTTCTATAAATGTTTCTAGCTTGATTAGGAAAAATTAAAAGATGTTCTGCTTTTTTTTTTTTTTTTTTTTAGATTTTTGAAGCATTTTGTTGTTATATAGATTTTTGACTGTTATTTTTGTTCTTTTATTATTTAAAGTTATTGTTGTTAGCATAAAAAAGTTTGAATCATTTTTCTTAAATTGAAGTAATAAAACTTTTCATTAACAAAATCAAATTATAATTTTTTGAATCATCGAAGAAAGTAAAATTCATTTGGAAATGAAGATGATTTTGAATAATAATTAAAATTTAAAAAAAACCAACAACAACAAAAAAAAACTATTGAGAAGATTATGAAAAAGAAAGTGCTATGTTGTTAGCCTTCCAATTAGTAGAGGTGAGATAACTTGCCCTACATTGTACTACTGAACAATGTGCTTTAAGATGTTTGTTTTTTGCATTCAGACTATCTTTTAATAATGTTCATTAATTTATGTTAACTGTGTTTTCATTTCATTTGTAGAATAGTTAAGTGTTTTTGTCTTTGAAAGTCACTGATTTTGTAATACTTTACATTTGTCAACTGAAGATATGTATGGAAAGATTCATCTTTCATATCTGTCCAGATTATTGTCTTTGTCTGTGCCTTGCATTTCAGGTTTGATCTGATTATTCCAATTCACTTTTTTAATGGGTTTTTTTTTTTTTTTTTTTTTTAACACTTTACTATGTAAGTAATTGAAAAATGTAACACATTTCTTGTTTTTTTCAACCTCCCCTCCTTTTATTAATTTATTTATTTATTTATTTATTTATTTATTTTTTGAAAATTATTCTTTGCTTAGAGCCAAAAGATTACACAAAAACAACAGAATTTTTTTTTTTTTTTTTTTTCTATGTGATTTAAAATAGAAAATATTGTAACTGTTCTCTTTAATATATTTACATAAAGGGAATTCTATGGTGGACACCTCACTAGTAAGGAAGAGAACAGAAATTCCAATTTGGCTTTCTAATGCATTCATGAAACATTGAAAACATAAGACTTGTTAAGTGATATGTTAGATTTTGAGTTGTTTTTTTTTTTCTTTTTTTTTACAGGAGGTATTCTGTTGTTATTATTATTATTTATTTTTATTTTTTATATTATTTTTTTAACTCAGGTTTCAGTTACAAAATTGTTGCGAATTTGTTACTCTTTTTAAATGAGGTTAAATCATATTGGTGATTTTTTATTTTGTGTGTTAACTGAATTACTGAAACAAACAGCTACATGTTATAATGTGGCTTGCTTTACAGTGTATGCATCTTCCCACTCTACATTCCTGTTTTCAGCAAAGTCTAGTAATGTTTGTAATCTAACACATCATTATTCTTTGAAAGAACCAGCTTGTTCCAATGATGAATGCACAGTTAAAGTATGCATTAGTGGTGGGAACATTGGTCAAAAGATATTTTGTATACACTGAATATATGATTTGTTACGACGACTAACGTTTGCTAATTACAAAGTTTGAAGATATAATAACACTCATAAACATATGCAGAGACTGACATAATTTTTCTCTCTCTTCAATCATGACATCAATTAACATTGTAAAAATGTAGATGAAACTCAATTTGTGGTTACAGAAACTCTGCTGTGATCTGTTCAAACTTAAAATATACCAGCTTCACAAAATGATTGTAATTATTGTCACATTCGGTTATTAGCAAGAATTAATCACTGACAACAGAACAGCATCTTCAAAAGTATACAAAAAGACCATTTGTTCCTGACACTAACAATTATACATTTCTATTTTTCCACTGGTATTTTTTTTTTTTTTTTTTTTTTTTTTTTTTTTTTTTCAGAATTCCAACACTTTTCTGTGTTATTTAATGTAATTTGTATGTTTCAGATCTTTGGTTTAATTGTATGTTTCAGTTCTTTGGTTTAATTGTTTTTATAAGTGTTGTTGTTTTCAATGATTGTTTTCAAATCTGAGCAGAAATAATTAAGAAGAAAAAAAAATAAAGCAAAATAGTTTCGTAATAATAGAACAATTAGGAAACTTTTCTACTTTTAGTAATTTATCATTATTTAAAATTACTATGAACTCCATATCTATCCAACAGATTTGGCTACATTGTTAGTGCTTAACATTTGAAAACAAATTGGCCTATTTAGTTATTAGTTATATTTTGTTTGTTACATATGTTAGAGTATACATTTTTAATGCAGATTGGCCCATTTAGATTTCAGTTACATTTTCTTGGTTGTAAACTATCTGTGTTAAGATACCACAGTTTTTATGCATTATAGCTCATTTAGTATTTTCATTGTTGCACCTTTGTTAGATATTTACATAACTTGGTTCAGCTTCTTTAAGAAGTAACAAACGAGACTAGTAGAAAACTTCAGTTCAGAATATTTGAATATTTCATCATTATAGTTTTATTTATTCTTTTCATCTTTAAAAAATAAATTGCAGATGAATGGATGTTTAACCCTTAGCCCCATTACACAAATGTTTCTATGAGTAAAGATCTTTTGCAGTAATTAGTTTTTAAATTAATTCTAAATACTATTAAATTGACAGAATCTTAACAAGAAAAAAAAAAAACAAATAAATAATAAAAATAATAAATAATAAATAATAATAATAATAATAATCCATCAGAAACATTTATTTGTTTTCCATTTAATTTTAAATTCTTTTCAATACATTTCATCTCAATAAAAGATAAATAATCAGAAGATCTGGTTATGACTTATTTCCCAAATATTGACTCCAGAATGAATCAGTTACAGTTTTACCAGTTGCCAGATAAAACAATACAAGTGTGTATCATGGTAGTAACAAGATTTAATTAAATTATCAGATAAATGAATTGTTTCACTACTCTGTTGGATATTTTTGTTTTTTTGAAATAGTAGCTTTATATATATGTCTATATCTGTATCTATATATAATTTATTTTCAATAATTTTTATTTATGTATTTGATTGTGAAAATATTTTCACAATGAGAATAATTGCTAACTTTTATTATTATTTTTTTTGCAGTTAATCACAATTTATTTGTTAATTTCCAAAAATAATTTCTAGCTATTTCGTTTACTCTCATTAAGATTTATTACAAATTTTCCAATGATTTGTGCAATCAAGATATCTTCAGATTTGTTGTTTAAATTATTTTTTCTTACTGTTAACCTTCTTGACTGAATTTTTTATTTTATTTTTTTTCAAAACAAATTAATAATGAGAAGAATAGTAAATTGGTATTCTATGCAAAGAAGTAAAAACTGAATACAGTTACGTAAATATTTAATATGATCTTGCAGTAACTTGTAACTTCCAGTAAGATTATGTTGGTTTCAGAAAGGCATAGTGATATGGGTGTGTGTAAAATATTTACATACTTTTGAACTGGTATATTTTGACAGTAATTGTAACAAATCTTTTATTATTATTTTCCTTTAATAAGGTACAGACAAAACACCTTTGGACACACACACACACACACACACACACTTTTAATAAACCTTCCCAAAAAAGAGAATTTGAATAATTGATATTAATTTCAAACTGATATATCTAATATTCTTCTCCCCCTAAAACCAAAAATGCTTTTAAAATTTGACTGCTCGATAAAAATAAAAGATTCCAATTTTCAGTAAGAATAATTGTTACTTTAAAAAAATAGTTAATATCATTGATTAACATTTTTCTAGTGGTATTACTAAAACTTTCTTTCAAATGTATTGGATACTGCTTGGATCCAGAATAGCTCAAGAATGGACTGATAAGTATCCAATAAAACATTCCAAAATAGTTTCATAATATCCAGAAAGCGATGTTGCTGATTTTGTTTTTGCTTTTGTTGTCTGTATACATACATAAAACAAACATACTCAAAAACATCTTTGCTCGTAACATATCCGTGGCAATAAATGTTATGTATATAGAGACTAATTCTTTATGTAAAACTGATGCACATACAACTGCCTTCAACTTCTGAATACATAGGGTTTGAACATTTCTTACATTGTTCATTTTACCACGTGACCTCATTTTAGATCATTCTTTTAATGCTGATACCACGTCATCATTTTCATTTTAGTGTGCATTTGTGAAAAAAAAAAAAATAATAATAAAAAAAAAAAACTGATATTTTTTAAATGTTTTTCTTTTTGCGTGAAAGTGATTGCAATAATGCCCAGTGTTCGATCTGGGACTATGTTGAATTACAGTTATTTGTTACAATAAAACAATTTTGACCAATTACATTCAAAGTTTGTTTTATTTATTGCTTGTCTCTTATATTTAGTATTATACAACGCGATGACAAATTTAAAAAATAAGTTACGACGTCAGAGAAAATAGGTGTCAAGAGTAAAACAAAGAAAGAATTAGTAAATGAAAAACTAATGTAGATATTTTGTGAAGACAAATTCGAATTAGAGCTAACATTAAACACACACACACACACACAGAGAGACTTACATATATGCATACATATCAGATACAGTTCGATGCCGAATTGTGACGTCATCCGCCTTCGGTGTGCGGGCGAATGGTTGCCTCACGTTCGAGTCTCGTCAGCGGCATCTGACAGGTTTGTGAGGTCGTGATTGAACTTTGTCCTCCTGCGCCAGTGCGTTCCCGAATATAGCCTATGTCACAGTCTAATCAGACGTATATGTAAGACAGAATATTCAAATCCTAAAAACACACAACACACACACACACACACAAATATATATATGAGTGGTGAGATAATGTCCGTTCTTTGAAGAGTTCGAATCTCTAGCGGTGCGGGTTGTTTTAATCTCTGTAAACAGCTCTAAACAATGTCAAACAAATAAAAAAACTGGTAGAGCGTTCATGTCATGCTGAAATAATCCTTAGTTGCATACAAACTAGCATTGCTTGTTCTAGCCAATATACGTCAGTTTTTTTTTGTTCGGTTCTATTTTTTTTTTTTTATTATTATTTTTTTTTTTTACTATTATTTTTTATTTATTTATTTTTTTTAAATTTTTTAATTTAATTTAATTTTATTTATTTGTTTATTATTATTTTTTATTTATTTATTTATTTTTATTTATTTTATTATATTATTATTATTATTATTATTTTAAATTCTAAGAATATCGCTCAGCATGATTCAACAAACACGTTTAAAAGAATCCTTGCTGCTAAGCGAACAGAGCAGCTTAAGTATGGTACGATGTTCTTCTTCACACACTCATTCATTTATAAACACACATTCATCACCGAATCTCGAGTCACAGAAATATTTATTAACACCAGCAACCAAGTCGGTTTGAAACAGTAAAACAAAACTGCGTAAACTGGTCCATGCTTTGCTTGAAGTTCGTACTTCAGTTGGCAAGAGTCCGGAAGTGACTGGTGCAAATGCTGGACTGTTTAGTAAGCAAACTCTCCAGAAGAAATTTGTCCGTGGCGTCTTCTGGCTGAAAGAGAAGGACATGAAGAGGCTAATTTTATTCGAATGGCTTTTTCTTTGTTTATTTTTTCATCAAAGTCTTTGCCAAAGAATAGGTAAGAATTATAAAAATTTCAGGGCTTTAATTATGCCTTTTTAAATGGAAATTGTGTAAATATCAACCATAAAACATAAGTATGCCAACGAATAGGTAAGTATTATAAAATTTCAGGGATTTAATTATGCCTTTTTAAGTGGAAGTTGTGTAAATATAAATCCATAAGATATAAATATATTTATAGCAAGATAATAAATTGAGTCGCTCTTGCTAATTTGTTACAGGTTTAGAGTATTTGATATTTTCTTTTTATCATTCAAACTGTACACCCAAGGACTTACAGCTTCACTTTGTACTAAATTTACGCTCCTCCACAAAAATACCCACAACAAAACCTCAAAAACAACAACACAACAATAATTACACCTTTTAAATATATTATTTATGCAGACAAAATTATATACTACTACTACTACTACTACTACTACTACTACTACTACTACTACTACTACTACTACTACTAATAATAATAATAATAATGAAAGAAAGACTATTTTATTGTATTGCATAATGAATATGATTTATGATTACTTTTCTTCATTATATTTGAATTATCGAAGTTTAGCAATATTACCATTTAAAAAATACTTAATAAATAATACTAATACTAATACTGATAATAATAATAATAATAATAATAATAATATCGGAAAACAATTGAGAGAGAGAGAGAGAGAGAGAGAGAGAGAGAGAGAGAGAGAGAGAGAGAGAGAGAGAGAGAGAGAGAACGATAATCGTACAAGATTCACATTTTTGAAAACTGCTGTATTTGAGAGTGTTCTACATGTTTCTGCTGACTACTACACTATTAAGAGGTAGAAAGGAAATATCTACTTGTTGTAGTAATAAAATGTGTCAGATAGACTGTGCTTTTCCTGTCACTCGACACAGATATTATTAAATTTCTTCAAGGTCGATATATTCAGTTATATATTATCTCTAAATTTTTTTATATATATGTGTATGTGTCTATGTGTGTGCATATGTGTGTATGTATGTGTGTATTTATGTATGTATGTGTAATGTGCGTGTCTGTCTGTCTGTATGTATGTATGTATGTATATATGTATATGTATATGTATGTATGTACGTATGCATATATCAGATATGTACGTATATAAGTGTGTATTTGTATGTATTTATGTATGTATATATTATGTATGCATGCATGCATATAGCTAGGAAGGGAGTGGAATATGAACGATCATAATAAATAAGTTAAAATTAAAACTAAATAATAATAATAATAATAATAATAATAATAATAATAATAAATACAAACTTTTATTATATGATTTATGTAATATGTGTTATAATCCAAATTTCCATGTGTATTATTTTACACATAAATAAATTAATGAGTAAAACTTATAATACTGACTTGAGACTGAATGAAGAAATAAAGAAAAATAGAGAATTTTAGAAGAATCATGTAAATACAAAATGTTAAAAATAAGAAAACCAAATACATTTTAATTTCAAGAGACGGTTACGAATATCACTTATTTTTATTTATTTTTAAATATTATTTATTATATATCTGATGACCGTATCTGATGTGTGTGTGTGTGTGTGTGTGTGTATACACATACATGTTCAACAAAGCCACACAACGCAAGAACGATATTTTAGCGATGCAAAGTGTTTGTGACTCATTGTAGTCTGGGATAGCCCGTGCAAACCGGTGACATCAGTGAAAACTAGCAATACTATTCTTTATTATATATTTATTTAATTTTCTATTTTTTTTTTTATATATAAACGTTATAATAATAATAATAATAATAATAATAATAATAATAATAATAATAATAATAATAATAATAATAATAACAATAATAATAATAAATAATGAATAAAATATTAAATAAATAAAAAATAAAAATTTGAAAAATAATAATAAATTATTGTTCGATCAAAAACACGTTTCTTTCTTTTATATTCTTGATTCTTCTAATGATACCGTTCATCTTTTTTTAAATAAATAAATTGCAGAAGAGCCACATTTAAGTCTGAACGCACGTGCCTTGTCTCCTGATGAAGCTTTAGTCACGTGGAGCTTTATTGGTGAACTTGACGTCACAGATCTGCGGTTGTCCATAGCAACTTCTCCGATAACCGCGTGGAACACTTTCGAGCCAGGCAGAGAGCACGCGGAGTTTCGTTTACAAGGACTCGAGCCCAGAACTTTCTACTTCATCAAACTCGAGGTCCAGATTAACAACGGCGATGACGTAATTTCCGCTCTGACGCACATCAAGACGCCACCATATGGTTAGTTAGAAACCTTTTTAAAGATGTTTTTTATTATTATTTACGAATGATTCTGGTCAAAATTTGTTAGAAACCCTAAGTATATACCTGAAATTATTCAAGATAAACAGCAAAGTTCAGAATATAATACTTCTTTTTAAAGATTGCGACCTGAGGGTTGCCTTTGTTCTTGGAAATAATGAATTATAGTGCAAAAAAAACAACAAAAAAAATATAATATTTTCTTATTATTCACACTTCATCATAACTATTATCATTATTATAATTATCATCATCATCATCATCATTATTATTATTATTATTATTATTATTATTATTATTATTATCATTATTATTATTATTAAAATATAGGTTCTCAAGCTCCAAGGGGCATAACTGTGAAGAAAATGGCTGACGGCAAGATAAAGGTCGCGTGGTCCCAATCTGCCCAAAACGGGATAATAGGATATTTGATATCGTACACTGAACTGGATGCTAATGACAAAGCCAAAGGTGTCACGCAGATCGAACCCGTGTTTGGCTCCTCCAAATCTTTTGTTGTAGGAGACGTGAAACCGTACTCACGATACAGATTCCGCGTTTCAGCCCTCACCAGATATGGGGAAGGCCTCAAAAGTGATCCTGTATTTATCGGCGAAAAGCTTTCAAGTACGTGCTCGTTTCGTATATGCATTTTGCACCGAAGTACATGCAGATGAAATGCAGACAGACTAAAAAAAAAACCCAAATATGCATGTGTATTGACTGAACCTGCTAGAGCGGTTCATTTTTGGTTAACAGTATAAATGAAAAATAAATACAGTGCAGCAGTTTTGTGAAATTCAACTCAAGATTTCAGATCCAAGACGTTATTACAGTTATTCTCTGTTTGTATATCTGTCTGTCTGTGCTTTCGTCCGTCTGTCTTTTATCTGTCTGTCTCTCTGTCTGACTGTCCATCTAAATATCTAATCAGCTGTTAATGCAGATATGTGTGTATGTATGTTTGTATGATATTCAAGTCGTTCATAAAATTATTCACCTATATATGTCTAGAATTAGAATAAGAATTAGAGTAATTTTGAGCACTGCATTCAAATATTTTGCAGGAAATTCCAAGATCGTCATGGCACCAAAACATCACAAGGTCGTGGAAGGAAGTACAGTCACATTTGTTTGCAAGGCAATTGCAGATCCCATGCCAAATATCGTTTGGAGAAAGTCTGGCAAAAAGCTCACATCGAACATGAAAGACATTTCAATCGTGAACCAAAATGGCGTCTCTGTGCTCACAATTACAAATGTAACCACCAAAAGGAAGGGTCCTTACGTTTGCATTGCTGGAAACAAAGTTGGAAAACGAGCAAAGGCAAAAGGCGTTTTGTTGGTTCACAAACAAAAAGGTTGGAGACTTCAGAACATTAAAGTGCCATAAAAAAAAAAAGAGAATAAGAACCTTAAAAGAGATTGTATTGTTTTTTACAAATAATTACTCAACTGTTAAAAAAACAATCGTTTTGTTAACAATAAAGTATAATATTCAATTAAAAATTGTGAGTCTAACAGTTTCATTTTTATAGTGACATTATTTCAGTATATAAGAAAAACCTGACATATGAAGGAAAACATTACATCATTGCTATAGTCTCTCTCTCTCTCTCTCTCTCTCTCTCTCTCTCTCTCTCTCTCTCACACACACACACACACACACACACACACACACACACACACACACACTCAAATCCAGTTTTCTTCTAAATGACGTCATGATAAAAAATAAAATGTCAACGTCCATGCATCCTCAGTAGCTTCTTCCATGGTCACACTTTATTATTAACAAAGATTGGTACAAACAAAATAATTAAACAAATACAGCACTAAGATGGAACAACAACAACAACAACAACAACAATAATAATAATAATAAAAATTTAGACCATTTGTTACTAAAAGAAACATTTTAAAAGAAATTTACACAATCATGATACTAAAAATTTTCGATCCTCTTATTAACAATTAGCTGTTCCGCCTGGCTACCCATCAATCACGACAGACAAACAGACACACACGACTACAGCCGGATCCAGTGTTACGCTGCAGTGCAGTGCAGACGGCAAAGAACCAGTGCATATCACGTGGTACAGAAACTCACTTCCAATACATCTAACAGAGAATACACGATTTACAGTCACTGAAAATGGTAATAATAATTTTGTTAATAAGTCTGACGATATCTTTAGACGTATGAAAAGGTTTTTATTCAGTAGTGATAAAATTAAAATATGGCAGTTATTTCAGATAAATGTGAAAGATGGCAATAAGCATGGTATTTGTTTGTTTATACGTTTGTACATGTACGTGTATATTGTTTTTTATTTTTTATTATATATATATATATATTTGTTTTTATTTTAATGGTATGATAAAAGTATGATTTAACAAAAATAAATAAATACATAAATAAATAAATAAATAAATAAATTGTTTGAATATATATATATATATATATATATATATATTTTTTTTTTTTCTGTGTAAATCAAATTCTCCATCTTATTAACTCCTTGTTTAAAACTGCTAGTTTTTATTCTTCAGGAGATCTACGTTTAACTAACATTGAGAAATCTGACGAGGCAAACTATCAGTGTTCAGCAGAAAACCAGCTTGGATTTGTTCTGTCTGAAAAACACGTTATACACGTGAAAGGTAGTTTTCTGATTTTACATAATAAATGAATTTGTTATTAGCTGGTTAGTGCATTTTAAATTGTGCTTGCGGCATAGGGAATGTAGAAACTTCAGAGCAAATAGGTACACACTAAATGCGATACTGTCATAACAACAGAAAATGGCTGAAAGGGCGATAACCAGGTGTTTTTTAAAACAAAGTTTTTGGTGTTATACTGCATTATTAATGAAGACTGGAAGACAAACTACAAAAAACAACAACAAACAAACAAAAAAAAAAAAAAAAAAAACCCAACAAACAACAACATTAAAATAAAAACTGACAGCCTCCTAACAACAGCGAAAAAAACATAACTTGAAAGCATTCAGAAAATTTACTTACAGTATTCCTTCGTAGCACTGTTAATAAATTTTGTATTGTAGATATTATCGTTTTAAAAGATATTCATCGTCAAATCATTACATGCTGCCTTTACAACAATTTTTTTTTGTTCTTGTACTTTCTGAAGACAGACTATGACTTTTGTTATCAGATCTGAGTCCCAGGTTGGAACGAGAAAAAACAAAATCAAGGGTTAAAACAGAGTATGATTCATCCTAAAAGTGATCGTTCCTCGGACATATTCTGTTCAATTCATTTAACCATTTAACAGTAGGAACTGCGTGTTTCTTTTTTTCTGTGACTACACTTTGTGTGCTTGCTGTAATATCTTTCTTATTTAACAATGTTTTGCTTCTTTTATTTTGATGTAAAAAATGTAAGTCCAAAATATTTCAAAACGGTTTTTGCGAAACGTAGTAAATATAAAATATAAGATTTCTAGAAAAAAGTTTGATGCCATTAAATTATTTCAATACGTACTAAATAAATAAATGAAATATTTAAAATGATAATTGAAATATTAGAAATGGTTAATTTTAATTATTATATGTTAACGTAGAAAATGTTGATTAAATGTCTAAATATTTATGTTGTTTTATCTTTAAGGTTTTCCAGATAAAATTAAAACTGTAACAACTCCCCGAACGCGTTCGAAAACAACGACAACAGCAGCATCAACGACAACGAAAACAACCGCAGCAGGTAAACGCGATTGTGTCGACTTGTTGTTCCCCGTAAAATGGTTTATACTGTATTCTCTCTCTCTCTCTCTCTCTCTCTCTCTCTCTCTCTCTCTCTCTCTCTCTCTCTCTCTCTCTCTCTCTCTCCATGTCTTTGAGAGGTTGGCGAATGTGTATGTGTTTGTGTTGTGTGTATCTGCGAGTTTATTTCAAACCCATTCGTGGTTAATCTTCTTCCTTTTTTTTAATAAATATCTTCGTTAGTCCCATTTGGACCTGACAGCGTTACCATCACAGGCTTAGAATCACCCAGAAGACGCGGAGACAAAATCAGCCTCGCTTGCGTGACGTCACCAAGTCACCCAGCCGCCAGCGTGTCGTGGTCTGTGAAAGGCAGAAAGATTGAAGACGCTGTTAACACAGTGGAAAAGTCACCCCAGGGCGGCACAGTGACAACGTCGAGGCTGGAAATAAAAGTAACAGACAGAGATGAAAATACGACGTACACGTGTGAAGCTGTGAACGCAGAGTCACACGTAACCAGATACTCCTCTGTTATTGTCAAAGTCCACGGTACGTGACGAAAAGCTGTCAATGTCGTTAATTATTATTATTATAATTGAAACTACCGTAATTCTTCCTGTTGCTAATGTCACACTCACTGCCATTACAACAACAACGACGACGACGACTAATTATAATAAACAACGAATTTATTAAAGATACAAGAATCAGATGTGATGTCATGAAAAATGGATTTTAAATAGCTGTTACACATTAAACGATCTTTTAAAAAAACAAAATAATAAATGGCTATTACACATTTTCAGAAAAGATGTTTTAAAGAACAAAATAAATGTTAAAAATAAATAACCCATTAGACATCGGTATTCAGCTGACAAATTATTAAGTAAAAAACAAGAGACTGAAAAGTGATTGTTAAATGCACGTATAAATAACTTAATTAACACAGGTTCTGGCAAGCAGCGAATCATCTCCATTCCGCCGGCCATAACGATCGCTAATCGTCTGACTCCAACAACTGCTATTGTCGAATGGCTGCCAGCTACAGACATGCTGAGGTTTATTCAAGCGTTTAAAATATACTACACTCCTTTGCAAAGCAACGGCACGCAGGATGAGGCCAACGTTTTCACGGAAACGCTCGACAAAGACGTCTGGCAACACAGCATATCCACGCTGAATCCCAACGTCACTTACAAGGTCGAGGTCACGTTAACAACGGCAGAGGGGGAAGGACCGAGAAGTGTTGCTAGAATTTTACATTCGCTGATACAAGGTACATTTATAATATGGTGCTTCGTGGTAGTTTTTGATGATTGTGGTCATATATATATATATATATATATATATATTTATAAAACAACAAAAATCAATTAAAAAAACTACAAAAAAAAACCAAGAAAAAAATAAAAAACCTAAAAAAAAATAAAAAAACCCAGCACCAACTGATGATGATGATGTTGATAAAACAATAAAACAAATCATATGCTTTTTATTTTTATTATTTTTTAATTTTATTTATTTATTTATTATATTTATTTATTTATTTTTTGTTTTAATTATTATTATTGAAACGATAACAGCTGATTTTATACAAATTAATTTCATGTCTTACTCCTGCACTGTAGATACAAAAAAATATCTAACTGTGATACGTTCTAGTTAACCCAATAAAGACACGTAAATCATTTAACCTTCTTTAAAATGATTTGATTAAAATAAAAATAAATACTAGTTTCGCTTGTAATTCAATCAGCTGGTAGACTCGTGTTGACTGAGGCTTTTTCAACTGAATTTCAGACGAGCAGATTTCGTTTACGTCTTCTCCTCAACCGCTGAAAGTCAAAGAACACGGATCTGCGATTTTCACGTGCTCAGCAACAGGGAATCCTCTGTCCGCCCTCTACTGGCAACACAACGACGCCGCCGTCAACCTCGCTGAGGGTCGTTACAAGATGTGGCTGAGGGATGGAAGTACCGTTCTTCGAATTGACGACGTGAAAACATCGGATGCCGGATTCATTACGTGCGTTGCTAAAAATGATAATCTGGGCTTGGTTGTCAGAAAATCAGCCTCGTTGAGTGTCTACTCCGAGTCAGGTGCGGTGTTGTTTAACGTGTTCAAATTTCATCGTTATACTTTTAATTATTCTTTTCGTCTTTAAAAACTGAATTACAGATGAATGGATGTTTAATCTTTAGCCCATTACACAAATACTTCTGTCACTTGAGTTGTCTCCATAACTATTAAAGATTTTTAATATAAGGTATTCATCGTAGGAAGTAGGTCTTTTCAAAAGATGAGGTGTGTCTGTATTGCTGTTCATGCTATTTGAAGTTTATTTATTATAGTACTTGTGTTAGATTCATTTGTGATGACAAAACTCAGACAGACACAAACGGAGAGAGAGAGAGAAACGGAACGAGAATGATAGAAAAGAAAAGAAAAAGGAAGAGAGAAAAAAGAGGAGAGCATGAAGAGAGAGAGAGAGAGAGAGAGAGAGAGAGAGAGAGAGAGAGAGAGAGAGAGAGAGAGAGAGAGAGAGAGAGAGAGAGAGAGAGAGAGAGAGAAATAACGTAAAGAATTATGTTATTTTTATAAATACAGAAACGCCAAGCGGATTTCCAAGTATAACAAAATACCCAGAAATGATAAAACGGCCAGGCAGATCTTATCTTAAATGTGACGTTGTTAGTGATTGGCCGTTTAATATCACGTGGTACAAGAATTCTTACCCTATCAACCGAAACGGAAGAGTTTTCCAGGAAATGGGTATGTTTGCTGTTTAAAATTTATTTATTATTATTCTGATATTGTTGTTGTTGTTGTTGTTATTATTATTTTAATTTACACCTATTTTGTTCAGTTTTAAACAAAATCGTAATTTTGTAAAACGTAATAAGCCATAATTTAATATGAATGTTAAACATTAACGATAGCAAACAATTATTTTTATCTTCTTTGTGTTCTTGCAGGTCGACTTCATTTTGCAAACCTGACAAAAGACGACGAGGGGAACTATCAATGCAGTGTCACCAACAAGTTTGGTACAACGTTTTCCAGAGTGTCTGAAGTGCTCGTCAAATGTAAGATATTACGCAAAACAATTTAAACAATACAGCAAGCAACGAAACTTTGCTAATAATAAAGTATAACAATGAAACTTGTTTACATGTGTATTCGTTTTTGGGTTGTTTTTTTAAAATGTGTTTTCGTATGTGGAAAATAATGTGTTTTCTCTATCAGAAAGTGACAGGTTTATTTATTATTATTATTATTATTGTTGTTGTTGTTGTTGTTGTTGTTGTTGTTGTTGTTGTTGTTGTTATTGTTATTGTTATTATTACTATTATTAGTAGTAATAGTATTATTGTTATTATTATTATTATCTATTTTATACATTTCAGTTATTCTAAAAATAAAACAATATATTAAACATTTTAAAAAGTTTGTTAATACTTATTAACATTTATTTTATTTTGTTATATAGTTTTCTAAATTCTGTATAATATTACTTCTTTTTCATAATAAAGTGATTAAATAATAACAGTAATAATAATAATAATAACAACTGATTTTTCGAACTAGCTTCAAGAGATGTTAACGAGCCCAAACCACAAATAAAGGAAGTGAGAGTGGCTCCAGGGTCTAATATTAATTTGACCTGCTTGGGGGTCGGGTCACCTGCTCCAAAGGTCAAATGGCAGTACAGAGGTCAAGACCTGGAGACAGGGGGCAGCACTGTGCTCCAGCTTATTGACGTGCAGCAGTCAAGAAATTACACGTGCGTTGCCATAGGCTACGGTGGACGAACGTTTGCTACATTCGCCATTATTGTAGAAAGAAACGCTACAGCAGGTACAAAACTGAAAGAAAGAAAATGTTAAAAAATAATTAAATAAATAAAAAAGAAAGAAAGAAAGAAAGACAAATTATTTGCAGTAATCATCAACAACGATAAACAGACAGACAAAAAGAATCCTTTCTCAAATAGCCGATTTTAACATTTGAATCCTCGGTAGAAATTAAAGTTCAAATAAAATTTAAACCGATAAAGAAACAATAAAAATAAAAAACAAAACCAGTTTAGGCAGTTTTCAAGTAAAAATAAAGAGAGAGAAAAGAAGTTAAAGTAAAAAAAAGAGAAAATAAAAATCTGTGATTGCAATTATAGGGCTTAGTGGGTGCATGTACTATATTATAAATTTGATCTGTCTGCTAATATTCTGAATGCTATAATGTAATTGTAACAATATTTTGCATGATATGTATATTTGTATGAAGAAGAAAAATGTACGAACTATTACGAGAAAAGAAATAAAAACAAATACATGCATGTTATAGGAATTATTTTGCCTCTATCTAATAAAGGGGAAGTCTATTATATTTGCGCCCAATAGGGAAAAATCTGTTATAAATAACTGATGTTTCGCATGCAATATCTCTAGAGGAAGACGCTACATAAATTTAGGTATGTGTAAGGTGAAAAAAGAAAGAAGGAACAGATAAAGGTATTAAATCTACTTTTCTCATTTTTCCCAGTGAAAGTAAAGCCGGTCATAGTGGCTGATACAGCTCGAGTAATTGTCCGCCACGGCAAAGACGCCAATTTGACGTGTTCCGCGAGGGAGCAGTCTGTGTTGTATTTTAAATGGCTGCGCAACGGCAAACTCGTTTATCGAGACAACGCCGGCGCAAATAGCAGCAGAAGCGTCCTTCACGTTCCCCGAGTGACAGAAACGTCGAATTACACGTGTGTAGCGGTCGGTGCTGGCGTCACGACTGAAGCTGTGTTCAAAGTCATTGCCTTGAATGGTAAGTACATATAAAAAAAAACTTACAGCGGTATGTACTGCTGTGTTAACACATCGTAGGAGTAACACAGTCAGTTTTAAGTAGCACTTTTTTTTTATTTTATTTTTTTTTTATTATGCTTGTTTATTTAATATTAAGCTGCATGTGTATGGACTCTGAGATAAAAAAAAAGAAAGATATTATACACATACTTATACAAAACACTGATTCAGATACACACACAGACACTGTGACATTACATCAGTGCATGGGCAAAATACGCGTGTGTTGATTATGAATGCAAGGAAAGGCTCCGTGGTTTCAGAGCGAGTTCGAGAGCTGTTTTATGTGGCTTAATATCCGGAGATACCAATAAAAGATTCCTTGCTGCTAATTCAAAAGGGGATTATTTGACATCAACAAATGTTCTCAGTCTTTATGAAAATAAATAAAAGCATCAAGAATATTAACTGACGTTAAGTATATTGCAATAATCATTAAAATAAATAAATAAATAAATATTTGAAGGCTTTCTAAACTAATATTAATATCTTCTGTTATCAATGCAGTATATTATTTCAATTTCAGTCGAAGGTCCAACGATAATTTTGCCTCCAAAGACTCAGAAAGTTAAAGAAGGAAAATCTGTCAGGTTTTTCTGCGAAGCCGTGGGTGCAGAGCCTGTGGAAGTGACGTGGCAAACGGATGAAAACACGAATTTGCCACGACATCAACACTTGAGTATGGATGTTGGCGGCAACGACGTCCACCAGTTGGTGGTACATTCCGTGAAGCCCAAGAACTCTGGAACCATTTACTGCGTGGCGACAGATGCCGATGGCAAAACAACTACAGCCGAGGCGAAACTGGAAGTGTATGCATATGGCGGTAATGTTGGTTATATACAAATTGTTATTATTATTATTGTTGTTGTTATTTCCCCCGTTCTTGTAGATGTTCATTTTCATTCTTATAAGAATTTTTGTTTCATAAGTATAATATTTGTAGCTTGTTAGTTCGTTCATCTATAAATCTTTGGGGAAAAAAAAACAAAAAACGACAAAATAACTAACAAAAAAACCTACTAAAACGCACTTTTCTACGTTAAACATGAAATTAGTCTAAGCGACAGTGTCATTAGAGAGTATCACTAAGATTCACAACTTTGTGAAAAACGGGTCTAAATAATTAAAAAAGATTCCTAAAGATTTTATCTGCGCTTCGCTCCTGCAAGACCGTAACAGTTCTGTAGCTTTTCTCTTCTTCTTGTAATTAATTAATTCAAAACGGATCGAAATGGCAGCGAATAATCAAAGAATAAATGTAAAAACAGATTAAAACACTTCCATGTATGAAAATACTACTGGGATTATGTTGTTAATTCACAGACGTTCCCCGTGGTTATCCCAAGTTTTTCAAACATCCGATTACGAAGACATCTGAGCTAGGAACGTCTGTTGACTTCAACTGTGAAAGCGAAGGCAACCCTCCTCCAGAGATAACGTGGTACAAGGATGAATTTCCGATTGAGAAGTCAACGAACAATCGAATAGTAATGTACAAAGGTAATTCGTCTAGAAATGTAAGAAAAACAACTTACAAATTTACAATGGACTCAAGAATTCCTTGTCTTATTATTGCTAATAATATTTCTATCACTAAAGTTACGAGCTACGAATTATACTACAACAACTAATTAAACAAGTATACTATATACATCCCCCCAACGTATGCAACACCTACCATAACCACCAATGTATACAACATCTACCACAACCACCAATATATACAACATCTACCACAACCACCAATGTATAAACATCTACCACAACCACCAATATATACAACATCTACCACAACCACCAATGTATACAACATCTACCACAACCACCAATGTATACAACATCTACCACAACCACCAATGTATAAACATCTACCACAACCACCAATGTATAAACATCTACCACAACCACCAATGTATACAACATCTACCACAACCACCAATGTATACAACATCTACCACAACCACCAATGTATACAACATCTACCACAACCACCAATTTATACAACATCTACCACAACCACCAATGTATACAACATCTACTACAACCACCAACGTATACAACATCTACCACAACCACCAATGTATACAACATCTACCACAACCACCAATTCATACAACACTTACCCACAGCCTCCATTAATCAAACTACTTCAGCTACCACTGTCACTGCTAGTTGTTTTGTTTTCTTTTCTGACTAGGACGTCTTGTCATTGATGATCTGAAGACCACAGACGTCGGATCCTACCACTGCGCAGCCGTCAACGAATTCGGAACAACTTTCTCCAAAGCATCGGAACTCACAGTTACAGGTAACAGATCGGATTCACGAACAGAACATTTTAAAAAAAAAATATATATTTTTTTTTACAATATTTGATGATACATCATCATTATTATTATTATTATTATTATTATTATTATTATTATTATTATTATTATTATTATTATTGTTTATTATTATTATTATTATTATTATTATTATTATTATTATTATTATTATTATTATTATTATTATTATTATTGTTTTTATTATTATTATTTTTTTTTTATCATTTAATTATTTTTGTTTCCCAGCCAGACGATTTGTTCCGGAGTTCACGTCTGCGTCTGACCCAGTTATCGTAACTCGCGGAGCTTCCGTCAACCTCACGTGCACGGCAGACGGCTTTCCCCTGCCATTTGTGAAGTGGATGGTGAACAACATCGACATTGATAAAAACAATATTCCCAAAGGCGGCAACGTCCTGCTAATCAGGAACGTGCAGTCGTCTGGAAACTACACGTGCGTCGCCTACAACAGTCTCGGCGAAATCAGAACAAATTTTGAAGTGAAAATGCGTTCACCACCGAGTAAGTGTTTAATAACAACAACAACAACAACAACAACAACAACAACAACAACAACAACAACAACAATAATAATAATAATAATAATAATAATAATAGTAATAAAATAATAATAAAGAAAAACGTATTTTAATAATAAAAATACACATAAATAATAATAATAACATACATCCATCCATCATCCATCCATACATCCAACCATAAATAAATAAATAAACACATACACACATACATACACACACACACACACACACACACACACACATATATCCTTATTACTTTTGCTTACCAGTGATTGTACTGTGCAATGTACAATAAAACAATACAAATTAATATTCAATTCACTGTGCTTAATTTTAAAACATTTTTTTTTTCAGAGCTGGTTAACCTGCCTGTTCTGGCTCCCCACGTAAAGCGGATCAGAGTTACGCGTGGTTCGTACGTAAACCTCACGTGCATCGGAAGTGGCTCGTCGCATCCTGCGTACAACTGGAAAGCCAACGGCGTTGACCTGACTGACCAGCACGACGCAATACTGACCCTCAGAAACGTCCAAGTGACGAAAAACTACACGTGTCTGGCAGTGAGCGGCTCCGGAACATCGCAGGCGACATTCGAAGTGATTGTGGAAGATGCTGAAGGCAGGTTTAAGTCGTAAAGGACAAATTAGTGAAGCCTGTCATGCGTAAATTCAGGCCGCTGAACGATTTGTACACTTTCGAAGCTGCGTATATGATTAAAACCAGATTCTTAAACTTTTTTTTTTTTTTTTATGCACAAAGATTGTCTGTTTAATTCTTATCGAGTATTTTTATTTTTGAGAATTGCTTGTCACTGTTCATGTTTCATTTTAGATTAAAATCTTTTAAATATACACAAATAAACGTTTTCGCTTTATGAAAACATTTTCAGATATCTTATAATTTGAAAGTTAATTAGCGACTTCCAAAACAGAAACCACAATAGGCTGACACTAGAAATTACAATAGTAATTTACAAAATTAAAATTCCAACAAGTCTGCTTCTATTCCATCTTGAAAGATAATATGAATTTTAATTTTTAAAATGACAGGTAAATATTGTGTCGGGAAGAAAATTATTGTTTTATTAAAGAATATTTTAAAAAATAATAATAATAATAATAATAATAATAATAATAATAATAATAAAATGTAGGTTTTTAATGTTTTAATTAAATTCATATAACTGTTACCCTTATCGAATCTGACTGCATTCTTGGAATACAGATGTCCTCATAACATTATTATTATTATTATTATTATTATTATTATTATTATTATTATTTACGACGTTGTTATTAATGCTGTCGATTCTGCTCGATACTCTTATATGATCGTATAAAACATTTTTATTTTATTTATTTATTTATTTTTTATTTTTTTTATATGCAGGTCCACTTATCATCAAACCTCCGACAGACAAAAAGGTGGAAGAGGGAAGCCAGGTGAAGTTTCACTGCAGAGCTGCCGGGGAACCAACCCCCACGATTTTCTGGGAGATAAACGGACAGCGAGTGGATGAACGGATTCACGACCGTTACAAAGTCTCCGTCCGCACCTCCGAGTCCGTCCTGGACATAGAACCCGTGAAATACAAGCGTGACGAGGGAGTGGTCACGTGCGTGGCGGACAACGGCAGCGGACTGCTCAGCAGAAACAGCGCTCATCTAGACATATACGAAGGAACAAGTGAGATTTAAAAAAAAAATAATAATAATTTTTTTTAAATATTTGTATTTATCGATAACATCATTCATCGTTATTAGTTATTTTCTGCTTCTTTTTTTGGGGGGGTGGGTATTTTATTTTATTTTATTTTATTTTATTGTATTTTATTTCATTTTATTTTATTTTTTATTTTTTATTTTATTTCATTTCATTTCATTTCATTTTAGACCAAATATTTCAGAAATGGGATTGGAAACCAATACTACGTTTGAAATAAATTTTCTTATTATTTATTTATTTATTTATTTATTTCTTCTTCTTCTTCTTCTTCTTCTTCTTATTATTATTATTATTATTATTATTATTATTATTATTATTATTATTATTATTATCATTATCATTAACATTAACATTATTATTATTATCATTATCATTATCATTATCATTATCATTATCATTATCGTTATCGTTATCATTATCATTATTATTATTTTGCTGAAACAGTTAAAGGATAGATGACTGAACTGTGATTGTTATCTATCCCACTGCATCCATTCGTTAATGCTAGTATTCTTATACTGACCAATCTTCGAAAATACAGTAATTTTTAATTACGTCCATTTTTAGCTGTTCCTAACAACTTTCCCGTTATCACGGAGCACCCCAAACTTCGGGTGGTCAAGAGGGGCCATGACGCGTTTTTCTACTGCGAGGCTCTGGGTGTGGCGGACGCAGTCATTGAGTGGTACATGGACGGCTTTCCTGTCCAGCAGTCAGACAAATATGACCTGCTACACGACGGTAAGAACATTTATTTAAATACGTACGTCTATGTGTGTATCTCTGTGTGTGTGTATTTATATGTTTAAGTTTATTGGTATGTATGTTGTATATGTGTGTACGTCAGTACGTGTGGGTGCCTGTTGTATATGTATGTAAATATGTGTATATATATGTGTGTGTGTTTGTGTGTGTATAATTTGTGGGTATGTATGTATGTATGTATGTATGTATACGTATGTATGTATGTATATGTAATGTAAATAATGTATTAATATAATGCAATGAATATGGTGTATGTACGTGTTCATATAATGTGTGTGTAATTATGTAAGTGTGTATGTATATATACCTCTGTTTTTTATTTATATAAGTTCGCATCTGGAAAGAGAACATAATACAAAAGTTCATTAACGCTAAAGTGTTTGACTAATTGTAGAGGTTGACAGCAGTGAGCTGGTTGTCATGAATGCTGATAAATACGACGAAGGGAGTTACCAGTGTTCTGTTGAAAACGAGATTGGCATCGTGTATTCTTACAAGTCTTCCCTGTACGTGCGAGGTAAATCTTTGACGTAATCTAAAGTCTACTGTGTATACTGCGTAAGAATTCTGAATTTTATCGGTTTGTAAGATTATACTATTCAGATTTGTATTCAGTCATTAAACATTTATTAAAATTTTACATTATCAAATTTATATATATATATATATATAAAATAACTGGAATTATTATCTTCCATAGATTAATTATTATTCATAAGTAATTGGGATTTCTTGCTGTCCAGATCTTTCCTTCCTTCCATTCATTTATCTATTTAACCATCTGACTATTTGTCCGTCTGTAGGTCTGTATCTGTCATTTTACCTGTATATCAGTCTCTCTCTCTCTCTCTCTCTCTCTCTCTCTCTCTCTCTCTCTCTCTCTCTCTCTCTCTCTCTCTCTCTCTCTCTCTCTCTCTCTCTCTCTCTCTCTCTCTCTCTCTCTCTCTCTCTCTCCCCCTCTCATCACTTTATTTATTTTCCTTACAGAGACACGCATACCACCGAGCATTACTCGCGTGTCGAAGAACCCGGACGTAAGTAAAGGTTCGAACATCGAGCTCACGTGCCAGGCTATAGGAGTCCCGATGCCAGAGATCAGCTGGCAGAAAAACGGGCGCGAAATTAAGGAAAACCAGCCTCGGTTTGGCAGCAATACTCTGTACATTGAAAACATCCAGGAGAGTCAGTCATTCACGTGCATCGCAACGAACGACCACGGCAAAGTAACCTCTGATGTTTTTGTCAACGTCTATGGAGTCGAAGGTAATTGTTTTCGATTAATAGCCACAGTTTATATTGATTCCTCGCTTTTTTAAAATGATTATTATCCATAACTGATGCTAAATAATTTTGCGTAAATACAAAATCAAATCTAAATTAAGTATTATCACTATTTTTTTTTGTATCATTTTAATATTATTTAGTTTTATATTTTTTACTTTATTTCATGTTTCAGCATTGCCCACACAGCCAGAGAACGTTCGCGTGTCGAACATTTCAACAAACGATGCTACTATAATTTGGGAGGAAAGTACATCACCAACAGACCATCCCGTGATATCCTATATCATACAACTGAAGTATGTTGACAGCATCATAATTATTATTAAACTACCTTATCATTAAAGTATCTTACGTTAGATATATTTAATATCTGGCGTCAAACAAAATTCTTTTCACGTAACTGTTTAACGACGCCTTAAAAGATATCATTTGATTCAAGAAAAGGAAGAGTTTTAAATTCAACTCATTTTTACAGTTACACTGTGTCTATCAATGAAGACCGAGAAATATAACGAGAGAGAAACACTACTACTGCCTTACTGTATATTTTACTTCAGTTAGCAGCTTTAAGGAACCATTTTAAAGCATCTTCCCATTACCTGGAAAGCACATGTAATGGAATTTGGTAAACCCAAGGCTTGAAGATGAAGAAAAAAGCTAAAAGGATTTTGTGTTTTGTACACACCTGACCCTGTTCTCCAACCTCTGGATTTATATCCCTTCCCCGTGTTACTTAATGTTAGTCACTGATCAAAATATAAAGCTAGTGGTACCTGAATATCATTATTTCCCCAATCAACGTTTAACAGATTAATTAAATTAAATATCGCTAATACCATTATTATTTTTGTTATTGTTATCGCTGTTATCGTTGTTGTGGTTCTTCTTCTTCTTCTCTTTCTTCTTCTTTTTCTTGTTCTTCTTGTTCTTCTTCTTATTATTATTGCTAGTAATAGTAGTAGTAAAAGTAGAAGCAACAGTACTACTGCTACTACTACTATAGTACTACTACTACCACTAATAGTATATAATACGTTTATTATTATTATTATTATTATTATTATTATTATTATTATTATTATTATTATTATTATTATTCAGAAAATGTGAACCTGGAGCAAAGTTTGGATCAGACCAAGAAGTTATTGTTGATTCCCTGACCCGGAAGTACAAGATTCGTGACCTGACCCCAAGCCAGTGTTACAAAGTTCAGGTTTTAGCCGTGAACACTCTCGGCAGAAGCAGGATCTCGGAGAAAAACAGCAGACAGTTCAATACACAGCAAGACGGTGAGATTTTACTTTTTAACAGATATTGTTCATAATAATAATAATAATAATAATAAGAAGAAGAAGAAGAAGAAGAAGAAGAAGAAGAAGAAGAAGAGGAAGAAAAGAAAAGAAAAAACGTATTTTCATGAAAAACTGTTTTGTAATTTACTTTCCAGAGTTCCATAATCCACCTCAGAATGTTAGCGTGCGACAGTTGACTGATTCGTCTATAATGGTTTCCTGGGAACCACCTCGTGGAAATCTAGACTACCTAACGGTAAATAAACTGATTTAAATAGTGTGATTATTAAATCTGTAACATTAAGATCAGTTCCTGCGTGTTTTTACGTTGAGATAATTTACGGATTCTGAATTGAATATTCTGAAATATAAATAATAAAAATAAATAAAAATTTCTTTAATGTTTTATTTTTGTTTTTTTTTTTTTTTTTTTTTTTAAACATATGCCGTATTTCCTAATAAGTGTGTATATTCTTCGAAATAAATCCATACACTATTTATAATTATGAATAATTTGTCTTATATATATATATATATATATTGTTTTTTGCTTTTTTTTGCTTTTTTTTTTATATGGTGTTAATTATAATTCCATAACGAATATTTTTCAATAATTTACACTTTTGTTACATTTCTCAGGAATACCAAATTCTGTTCACAAAAAATCCTAACATACCTTTATTTGCGTGGGACAAACGCACGGTACAGAAAAACCAAACCATTGCTACCATTAATGAACTAAACGAGCAGGCAGTATATTATGTCATCGTGCAGTCTGTTCATCGGGATGAAGAAATCAGGAGCTCCGGAATGGTGGAGATTACATTAGCAACAGAAGGCCAAAAAGGTACGAAGGTTGAATAAAAAAGGCAAAATATTAATCAAGGATGCTAATAAAGTAACATAATAATAATAATAATAATAATAATAATAATAATAATAATAATAAATTAATAAATAAATTAATTAATTAATTGATAAATGAAAATATTGTTATTTAATTATCAAAATAAATTTAAATAGAAAAAACAAACAAATGAGATCTCCTGTTTTGATCGCTATTTGCACATCAAATAGATTTTAAAAGTATAAAAAAAAAAAAAAAAAAAAAAAAAAAATCCCACATCTTCAGTGGTGACACCTACCGTTTAGAAAATTCAAAAATCCTCAAACTCATTAAAAAAAAAAATCCGAAAAACAGATGAACTAATGGACTACCTTTCTACGAGCTATGTTTCATGTATCTGAATTAAATAATTATATTCAAAAACGTCTGTTTGTTTATTCTCAGATCCTTCCCTGATCACGAACCTCTATGCAGAAGTTGTCTCTCCCACCTCCATACGCTTATCTTGGCAGAACCCGGATCTCGATCTGCCCATCACGGGCTACGGCCTGTACATCGACGATTCCGATGACAATTTTGAGAAATACCCGCTCGATGGCCACAGGGACAGTTACGTTCTGGAAGGACTCTATCCAGGGGCGGACTACAAAATAAAAATCGCCCCCGTCACTGCCTACGGGGAGGGTCCAACAAGCGCGCTCATATCAGTGAGACTCCCTTCTTTTGGTAAGACGACAGAACGCGTTTCCGCACGGATCTTAATTTCGGATTCGTTAATTCTGAACACACTTTTCTGAAATTTATTTATTTATTGGTTTATTTATTGGTTTATTTATTTATTAATTATTATTATTATTAAATTTTGTTATTATTTTTTAAATTTTATTAATATGATTATTATATTTTATTATTGTTTCTTATTATTATTATTTGGAATTTGTTAATTTTAAACACACTTTACTGAAATTTATTTATTTATATTTATATTTATATTTATTTATCAATATTACTATAATAATAATCATTACATTTTATTTTTTATTTATTTTTTATTTTATTTATTTATTTATGTATTTAATAATTTATTTAATTATTTATTTTTTATTTATTTAAGTGTTGTTTTTGTTTTTTTACTGCTTCACTGATATATCTAAAGAGTGGTAGCTTATTGTATCAATGATAACCAATGTAATGATACATTTCCACTTGCGAATTCTAAGAGTGTCATTAACAACCACATACAAACAATCCTTAAACATATACAGTCATAAAATAAGAACGAACAACAGAAAGAAAGGCGACTTAATTCATTTCAAAATAACACTGACAAAACACTGGAATATCTCATGAAATTAAAAATCCCAAACTTTTGAGATACATTTATTATTTTTTTATTTTTTAGTCCTGGAAGCTCCCGAAGTAGAAAAAATAACCGCAGTCAACTCGACGGCCGTCATGGTGAAATGGAGTGAACCGTCGCCTCAAAACGACCCAGAAAACGTCAATCCTATTGTCGGTTACGTGGTCTACACCGAACGAGTGACCCCGGACGAGACTGGAGCCAGGAACATCCAGCGAGTCCAGATCGATGGTTCACGTCATCAGTTTGTCATCAGCAGCCTGCAGCCAGCCACCGAGTACCGTGTCTGGATAGCCTCGGTCACCAGACAGGGAGACGGGCCGAGCAGCGACCCTGAAGTCGTCATCACTGCAAGCGAAGGTAAGACACGCTGATTCCAGGAGGAGAAACGTCCAGGTCTATAAGCACTCGTGGTATTATGTATATATAATACTTGCAATAAATGAAACATTGAATAAAAAGCAAACCGTGCATTGAAAATGAAAATATTAATTATCGTATGCTGAAAAAAAAAAAAAATAAATAAAATAAAAAATGGTGTAAAAAATCTAATTGATATCTAATTAACAGTTCTACACGAAATATTTTTCAGTAGTATTTTTTTTTTTAATTTTTAAATTTTATTATTTATTAAATTTACATTGTTCTGTTTTCAGATTCAAAAACGCCAAGAATCGACAGCGTAACACCGAAAAACGATACGGCCATTCTAGTCAAATGGAAGCCACCTCTGGCACGTGATTCCAGGAAAGATTCGAGGATACTTTGTGTACGTGGAGAAAATTCGCTCTGGTCCCTGGGATCCGACAGTTCGCTACATAATGGACGTGAGGCCGGGCAACCAGAGAAGCGTCGTCATGGGAAACCTTCTTCCCGGACACGAATACCGAGTGGAAGTAGCAGCGTACGGAGCAGACGGCGAGGGCCCGCGCAGTAATCCACAAATAGTCCGGACCACCGGAGCTGCCGCAGTGACACCTCTGCCCGACACGGTTCCAAAAGCACCGCTGCTCGATGATGTTTCTGTTTTAAATTCCACCGCGATAACTGTCGTTTGGCAGCCCCCGAAAGAACAGACGGCTGGTTTGATTATCACGGGTTATTACATTTACGTTGAGAAGTACCAAGGAGGACGCTGGGAGGCTGAGTCTCGGTATTACACGGCCATTCCTCCCACAGGCCAGATCTTCGTGATAAATAAAATGGACCCGGATATGAAATACAGAATTTCGGTCACCGCAATATCCGCCGACGGGGAAGGACCTCCCAGTGAATCTAAAGTTGTTGTCATGGACGAAGAGTTTGAAAATGAAGACGAAGACGAAGACTTTAATCCGACGTTGATCCCGGAAGCTCCCGTTCTCGAAGAGGTTACTCCCGTTAATACGTCATCGCTGTTGTTAAAATGGCGGCCTTCAGCTCGGGATTCTCTGCCAGAAAAGCAGATCACTATTCGAGGTTTTTATCTCTACGTTGAGAAATACAGTCACGGGAGGTGGATTTCGGAATTCAAGTTTGAAACCAATGCTTTGTCTAATCGACAGCAGATTGTTATAAACGGCTTACAAGCGGGGAAAAATATAAAATTAGTGTCGCAGCTTTTTCGTCAGTTGGTGAAGGTCCGAAAAGTGAACCAAAAGCTGCAGAAACGTTCCGTTGTAAGTGTGCAGTTGTTGTTTTTTTATTGTTAGTATTTATCCATTTATTCATTTAAGTATCTTGTCTAATATCTGTTGATGTTTTCAATTTTTAAAACTTTTTAAAAAGGAATTTTTATTTTTGAACCTTCTTGTTCTGTATCATTTATTTATTTATGGTTTTTTTAATTTTTTATTTTGTTATAAAGATGAATCTACAACAACACCAACTATAACAAATACTACTATTAATACTACAACTACAACTACCAAGACTATTAATATTACTTCTACTACTACCACCATTACCATAACAGTTTTACTATCAACCGATTCAGTTTTATGTCTTCTTTTCAGCTGAAGCGGATATAAGAAGCAGAAAAGAAAGTAATTCGGAAAGTGGAAGGTACAGATACATATACTATATTTATATTATTAAAAAAAAAAAAATTAATTACCCACACACATATCTATACGGAAACGAAACACTTTTAAACACAGATTATCTTTCTGTGTCTCTTTGTTTCACACATTTTTTTTCTTCATACTTGAATGTATGATTATTTTTCATTTGAGTTTAAAATATGTCAAACCATTGTAGCGAAACGTTTCATACGTCTTTCTTTTTAGTTCTCGTTATTTCACTGTAGTATGTTTACACTTTTTTTAATTACTCGATGCAGACAGGAAAGCGGTGGATTTTGTCAACTCTATCTTGGAACGGCCTGCTCTCGGTTTCTGAGAAACAAGACTGTCTTCATGTCATCGCGGTTCGAACAACAAGCAATAGAACCGAAAGTCAGACGTAAGAATTACAGTACTCGTTTCACGTTTATTACATGTAGGTGTAAAGATATTTTGTATACAGATGTCAGGTTTAATAAAGCTAAAAAGCTAAAAAGCAAAATGTGCAATTGCAGGAGAGTAATGGGATCTCCGTATAAATTGTCTTAATCAGATATATTTTCTATATGAAATACTGGACATAATTTCCCATCTATTTTAATTATAAAAAATTATACGAAAATATTTAATTTTATGCTGCGAAAATATGGTGTTATTATTTTTTCCAGGAGCTGTTAGAGTCATTGAAAATACCGTTTCATCAAAATGCCAAAATTTTCTAATGGCCGCCATTTGTTTCCACTCATTCCCACCATGCATTGCAATCGGAAATCGTCCACGTCCTCGACAGATCTGCCAGTCGGACTGCTTCAACTTGCACTCAGTCTGCAAAGAGGACGCCCTCTTGTCAAAACGTCATCGAGCAATAGGTTTGTTTTCTTTTCACTCTTTCTCATGAACAGCAGTGCACAATCACTGGGCTGAGGTGGCTACATTATTCATGATGTAATGAATTTTATTGTGAAGAAAACAAAATCTGTTGACTGAAAATAGGCACTTTTCATTCATAGTATAACATACTGGATCTTCTTTCTTTTATTATTAATATCATGTATTTTTGAATAGTTTGCACACTGAAAAATGGTTAAACTGCGAGTACAATGGAATGATTATTGAATGTGAGAGAAACGTTACCAAACACCTAACAGTATTTTTAAAATTTCTTCTTAATATACAGCTATCTCAGTATTTCATCACGAGTATTATTTTCAGCGTTGCTGATTTTGTAATGTGAATGGAGATATTTTATATTTGCAGCTCCAGTGTTTCCTGTGTGCAAGGATCTGGCAGAACAAGGAATGCCTGCAGCAGACAACTGTGTCAGAATATCTGCATCGTCTGGTCAGAGGAAAACTGAACAACAGTCACGAGGTACTATTTATAGTCACTTGTCTGAACATCAACGACTAATCCAGTAGTCCAGATGTACGAAAACAAGATTTCCATTGGACGAAAACGTGTACTCAGTTTCATGAAATATGAACTACCTGAATAGTTAAATATTCTTATAACATCCATGATAAAGAATGTTGTTATAGCATAACATGTTATTTCATTTGTTTCTTTATGCATATCTATTGGACTGTTTCATTTATTTGTAGGATTTTTTTTTTTTTTTTTTTTTTTTTTTTTTTTCTGAACTAAAATGAATGAACGATTGGCTGAATGAATATATATTAACTTATGTCAAACTCAAAATGTATTTTTAATTATTATTATTATTATTAGGGTATTTTTTTACAAATATTAAACAACAGATAAAACTTATTAGTGTTATTCCATGGATTTCAATCGAATGACAGAACTGGATTTTTAAACATAAACCTTACCATAGATAGGGAGTCAATGATCTTTCATACACAAATGGTACCATAAACAAATCAAGGTATCTATATTTGTGTTTAAGGTATCTTTGTTTTTTTCAGGTTCAGCTGGAACTCTGACTCCTTCAGCTCCTCAGACGCTGGCAGTGAATCCTATTTCGAGGGCTCCTTTCCGTGTACGTATATCCTGGCGACCTCCACAACGTCCCAACGGTGACCTGCAGTCCTACAGTTTGAGGTGGACAAGTGATGAAGGCTCGTTTGAAAGTGAAGTCTCTGCAGAACAAACGTCGTTAGAAACTGAAGACTTGAGTACGTTACCGTTTTTCATTGTTGTCGTGGTGATAAATAAACTGAGATTTTGATACATAAATTGAAATTCTCGTAAAGAGTGAATATGTGAAATAGAACTGAAACGAAATGATGGAACGTCTTCGTATGTTTTAATATTAATATATTTACTCGTGTTTTTTAATTATCAATGAACGAGTTTTATATATATATAAATGCAAAAAAAAAAAAAAAAATAATAATAATAATAATAATAATAATAATAATAATAATAATAATAAATAAATAAATAAATAAAATGAAATAAAATAAAATAAAAAATAAATTTCAGAGTAATTATATATATATATATTATTTTTTTATTTTAAGTTTAATTTTTTAATTATTTAAATATTTCTTACTAATATTTAGAAATGGATGCCAGTTCACTTACTGAAAATATTTAAATACATTTACGTCATACTTTATTCAGTCAACAGTGAAAAAAATAATTATATTTATTATCAGGCAGAGGCATGATGTACGTGTTTGAAGTAAGAGCCAGGAACCAAAACGGATTAAGTGAACCGACTATCGTTCGTTTTAACATACCTGACGGAGGTATTTTTTTTTTTTTTTTTTTTTTTTTTTTTTTTATATATATATACTTTGCTAAGTGAACATTTCTTGGGCCAGGCAAGGATATAAGAAATACGTTATACAATCACTGAGGTGGGTGTAACTTTGACGATGAAACGAGTGTCATTATATATTAAATAAAAATGTAATGCTGGAATAATCTAGATCGTTTTTTTTGTTGTTTTTTTTCTGCACGTGCCCACACCTAGAATCATCTATGCCAGTTATAATTGTATAACAACTCACAGCAAACATAAATAAATAATAAAATAATGATCGATTAACCTGAACTCTCTGGGTTTTGCAATGGTAATTAAATAAATTCAAGATTTCGACGTAAAACTTTATCATTAAAATATTTTTCGACACAAAAGTAACGAAAAATTCAAGATTACTCTTACTAAAATAGTATAAATAAATAAATAAAAATTTAAAAAAGAAATATTAAAAAAATTATATATTTCTTTTCCAGTATCTCAAACTACCTTTCCACCCAAACACGAATATTAGTGTCTGTGATATGAAACATTTTTTTTTTATTACAGTGCCTACAGGTCACCCTCAGAATTTCACAGCTCGCGCGTTGTCGCCTTCGTCGGTCATGTTGTCATGGTTACCACCATTAAAAGAACAGCAGAATGGCAGAATACGGCGGTACCAAGGACTCTATTATCTCGTGTCGAACCCAGACCTGTATCAGCATTTCGCAACCGAATCGCAGAACTTCACTTTAGTCGGACTGCGACGTCGCACGCAATACGCAGCGCAGGTGCAGGCGTTAACGAAAGTTGGGCGTGGTCCATGGACCAGTAAGTTAACTTTCACCACACCCTGATGAACTGGTACAAGTGATAACGAGGGGCGTTACGAATAAACAGAACTGTTTCAGTTATCCGTTTTGATTTTGTATATCATGCAAGAGTATACGGATATTCCTTGGTGTTTTGTTTTGTTTTGTTTTGTTTGTGTTTTTGTTTTTTTCATTACCGATAAAAGAAAATGTAACTTCAAGACTGTTTATTTTTGAAGGATTATATGGTACAATAAAGTTTCCTAAAACAAATAAATTACTTATGCTTTGTTTCAGTCTGAACTAATAGTCAAGATTGACAATAAATATTACGAAGAAACTGATAAATGAAGGTGCCCACTTTGTTTTTCATACCTGCACATTTATTAAGAACAAACGATGATAAACATTGCTTTTAAATAAATTAACAATAATAATAAATGTAAGACCTTCAAACACACAAATAAAACAAATAAATAAATCAGATAAAATATTTCAGGTAAAAATTATTATATTTGTTATTTGTTATCGTTTTTGTTTTCGTTATTATTATCATCATCATTATCGTTATTATTAACATCATCATCATCATCATCATCATTATTGTTAAAATAAGTACAGTATTTACATTTTTCTCACCAGACACGTGAATGGTTGGACAGACGTTTGTTTGTTGAACACGGTTAGATAAGTTGTAGAACCCTTTACAACACCAGCAACACAGTTTACAGAGAACAAAACGTAATTAAAATAACGTTTCCAAGAAAAAAATAATAATGAAAACTTAAATATTAACATTAACATAATCACCTTCAAATTACTTAATGTATTAAAACGAAACTAAATTATAACTTCAGAAAAATAACATTTAGATGAATTCATTTACAAAGTATTTCTGATACACTTCCAGTAATTAATTTGTTCCAAACTAGGGACAAAATCTTTCCAAATAATAAAGTAGAACTTTAAAATAAAATTCGGAGACGACACGTCGTTCACACAAAATAAAAAATAAAATGGAAGAAAACAAACGAAATGAATTGCATAAGGGATATTCAAAATAACTAAAACAGCGACTATTTCTAGAAATCTGTTTTACTACTACTACAAAAAGTACCTCACATATTTTCAAGCCTGATTATGAAAAGGGAAAAACAACTGCATTTGCTTAAAATGACAAACGTGCAGTTTTGATACTTCATTTCTCATGATCCTACATAAGGATACTCAACATACCGCGTGGCGAGACTGTCTAGACGAAATGGCCTTGACCTCTCTGAAGTTCTAAAGCTAAAGTGCAAGAATTATTTTAAAATATAATTTATATTTTTCATTTCTAAACAAAATAAAATACAAGTGTATAAGGCAAAGCATTTCAGCAATAATAACAAAGTAAATGTGAATAACAAAAAGGTAATGAATTAGTGAAATACAGAATTAGGTCATGTAATTAATTATAATTAAAATACTGAAAATGAGTATCGTGCATCAGTAAACATAGAGAAACTATTTGTTTATAATCATTTTATCATTATATCTTTTGTTATTTATTTTAAACTAATTGAGATATTTTCAAATGAAATTTAACACTGGTGTTTTGTGTTCTGTACCTAAGGTGAACAGTCCCCCAGGACAGCTCATTTTCAAGTATGAGTAATCCCGTATTAGCCACACTGAGGTGGGGGTGTCATCACTCACCAGGTGACTCACTGTCGCTGCATTTAAGGTACAGTTTATTGAAATAATAAAATGCACATTTAATAATAATAATAATGATTTACAGTGGTGAGGAATAATTAATATAAATTTTTATTTTATTTGAATAGCATACGACACATAACAGAAAATAAAAATTATAATAAAAACTTACTACCTAGACTATTTCTAATGTTAGTGTTTGTTAGTAATAAATTATTCGTAAATAAAACAAACACACTGTTGTGTTAAAATCGATTTTATTTCAATTAATTGTTTACAGAAAATATTAAAAACAAACCGAAAGCAGAATTCTTCTTTCTTCTTCCTTTTCTTCTTTTTTCTTGTTCTTCTTTCTTCTTCCTTTTCTTCTTTCTTCTTGTTCTTCTTTCTTCATCCTTTTCTTCTTTTTTCTTGTTCTTCTTTCTTCATCCTTTTCTTCTTTTTTCTTGTTTGTTTTCTTCTTCCTTTTTTCTTTTTTCTTGTTCTTCTTTCTTCATCCTTTTCTTCTTTTTTCTTGTTCTTCTTTCTTCATCCTTTTCTTCTTTCTTCTTGTTCTTCTTTCTTCTTCCTTTTCTTCTTTCTTCTTGTTCTTCTTTCTTCTTCCTTTTCTTCTTTCTTCTTGTTCTTCTTTCTTCTTCCTTTTTTTTCTTCTTTCTTCTTCTTTCTTCTTTCTTCTTCCTTTTCTTCTTTCTTCTTCCTTTTTTATTTCTTCTTGTTCTTCTTTCTTTTTTTCTTCTTTCTTCTTGTTCTTCTTTCTTCTTCCTTTTCTTCTTTTTCTTGTTCTTCTTTTCTTCTTTCTTCTTTCTTCTTCCTTTTCTTCTTTCTTCTTCTTCTTCTTTCTTCTTCCTTTTCTTCTTTCTTCTTCTTCTTCTTTCTTCTTCCTTCTTCTTTTTTTCTTCTTTTTGTTCTTCTTTTTCTTCTTCTTTCTTCTTCCTTTTCTTCTTTCTTCTTCTTCTTCTTTCTTCTTCCTTTTCTTTTTCTTCTTCTTCTTCTTTTTCTTCCTTTTCTTCTTTTTCTTCTTCTTTTCTTCTCTTCTTCCTTTTCTTCTTTCTTCTTCTTCTTTCTCTTCTTTTTTCTTCTTTCTTCTTCTTCTTTCTTCTTCCTTTTCTTCTTTTTCTTGTTCTTCTTTCTTCTTCCTTTTCTTCTTTCTTCATGTTCTTTTTTTTTCTTATTGTTCTTTGTTCTTGTTCTTCTTTCTTTTTCATTTTCTTCTTATTCTTGCCTCTTCTTATCTTTTCGTTTCTTTTTTCTTCTTTTTTTCCCTCTTGTTTTCTTTCTTTTTGTTTGTTTGTTTGTCTGTATGTTTGTGTATGTGTGTGTCTGTCTTTACTAATTTTTAACTATTCCTACTCTATTAACTACAAAAGCTATTTGTTTTGTGTCGTACACTATTATAAATAATTATTCAAATTCAAAAATACATTAAATTTAGAAGCGTCAGGCGAAATTTTAGAATAATTTAAAAGTTAATTAAATTGGACGCTTATTTAAACGGTTCGCCAAAGTAATCTAGATCGGATAATCGAAAAACTTAATGCCCAGTTTGATAAATGCCAATTTCGAAAATTAATTTCCGATCAAGAACCATAGATTGAAATTTGAAATCACTGAATTTTGATACCAAATTGACAAATGACCTGAAAAATAAATAAAACTAGAATTAAATTTGATGTACTCACCGACGATGTCCGATCTCAGCAGCATATTTCAAAATATTTTACAACGACCTTCCACTTACCTAGCAAACAGAGAGTGACGTCATTTCAATTGTTGACGTCATATTTATAGATTTCCAAACAAAGCGGAAGCAGACGATGTCGGAGATCTTCGTGAGAAGCCATGTTGTTTCAATGTGACGTATGAGTTCTGTTTGTATTTAAGTCTTCATTATTATGTATGTACACGAACACCCATACACATTCAAACACAAAGATACACTTACTTACAGACAGAGAGAAATAGAAAAATGTACAAGTTTTATGATCTGTATGAGAGCGTTTCTGTGCGTTTGTTATACAGTTATATCACGATATGATTTACACATAACGACGAATTAAACGTGGGGGAAAAAATTAAACATTTTTAAAGTATGATGTGGGGAAAAATTTGAAAAATGGAGAAAGTATTTGAAAAAGAAGTCTGAAAGTAAATGTGAATATCAAGAAGGTACAAAAAATATTATTTTAGTTGTTTTGTCATTAATTTTGTCAATAAATAAATAAATATGTCTTTTTCGCTTTTACTTTGCGAATAATGTTAGGAAACATAATGTTCATGTATTTGATAATCACTATAAGTTTTGGATAAATACTGTTTTCTTTTTTGTACCATCAAGTAAGATTTTTTTTCTATATGTGTCTCTGACACTGGTACGTGTAAATTAGTTGATCGCTAACTTAAATATATTCATTTTAATAGCTATGTTGTTTGGTATCCCATTGTATTTTATTTTCAAAGCAGATTCGAAAGTACTACAATTCTTTTCACAAGATTACAAATAAGTCCGTTCTACGTATGTCCTTGTAACTGTTGTGCTTTATAATATATTATATTATATTATATTATGTCATGTCATATCATATCTTATTAGTATAGTATAGTATAGTAAAGTATAATATAGTATAGTATAGTACAGTGTAGTATTGTATAGTAAACTATATAGTGTAGTATAGCATTGTATGATATGGTATAGTATAGTATAGTATAGTATGGTATAGTATAGTATAGTATAGTATAGTATGGTATGGTATAGTATAGTATAGTATAGTATAGTATAGTATAGTATAGTATAGTATAGTATGGTATGGTATGGTATAGTATAGTATAGTATAGTATAGTATACATGGCGGTAACTACATTGAGGCAAATGAGGCAAATGCTTCATACCGTATCTGAGGAATTTTTAAAAATTATCTTAATTTAATTTAATTTTAATTTTAATTTTAATTTTAATTTTAATTTTAATTTAATTTTATTTTATTTTATTTTATTTTATTTTTTATACACAAATATTTTATTTAAAAAATATAAATGTAAATCTCTGGTTGCGTTGGAAACGATATCCGCTGAATGAATTCGTTTGTGTCTGCGGTTACCAACAGCGAAGAAAAGGCCAACATGAGAGCTCAGTCAGGCGGGGAAACCAAATGTTTTTGAATGACATTGTCTTTGCGGACGACTGTGGCAAGCGTTTGTCTGTTCTTATTTTGATAGGGTGTAAACTGCGATTGGCCTGTGTCCTTATCATTTAACATACCTAAAATTGTAATTGTTTAATCTGTCCTCCGTGCAGATTCTTAATGGATTCTAGTGGATAGATAGACTTATCGATTTATACAGATTGCTGTCAATTTAGCGTTTATATTCCTAAATGAAATATCCAAGATGTTTAATGGTTTGGGTTCCGTGACAGTTTACTGTACCTCTAACAGGCTGTCTCTCAGAATCATAATTGTCATATGAGTTTTCATTATAAAACATATCTGCTAACACAATTATTATAAAAATTCACACACACACACACACACACACACACTCCCTCACCCCTCACCCAATCCAACACAAACACAGAGAGAGAATTATTTGTATTATTTATTGCCTAAAACGGACAAATAAAACAAATACACAAATCACTAAATAAAACAACTAAACAAAACAGGTATATAAGACAAATTAACTAGAGGAAAAAGATTATTATATAAATGAATCCAGAGAAGGTACAAGAGTTAATTTGTAAATTCGTTTTAATAAAAATATTATTATTTTTTTTTTTATATAAAACATTGTTGCTGTTGTTGTTAATGACGATGATGTTACTGGTGCTGTTATTACTGTTGTTGACTTTTTAATGTCTTTTTCCTCTGCTTTCATTTTCTCTGCTTATTGTTATTTTTTTTGCATCTGAATCTGAGACAGCAGATCAAACACAAAACTAACACGAGCAGCACGAGAAGAACCAACAGCGTGATGCCAGCTATCAGACCTGGCTGCATTTCTGTCGGTGGGACCGATGTGGTTGTAGTGCTCGTGGTCGTGGTCGTATTAACTATAGCTGCAAGATGTTGGTGATTTTGCATTTATTATTTCGTGTGTCATGACAGCGTTAACGAAACTTTTGCTAATTTATTGTTTTAATATTTTAAAATCATTTAAATAATTATGAGGTCAAAATAAATTATTGATAAAGTTTGTCTCGTTCTCTTTTGTTCTAATTAAGCGTTACAATAATGTATTAGTATTTGGATACTCATGCATACAATGATTGCACTAATGAATCATTATAATGGTTGATATTATTATTATTGTTATTATTATTTCCTTTGCTTTGTTCTTGTTTTTTTCTTTTCTTTCACAAAACACATTGAAAATCAAACAAATTTTACTTTACTGAATCAGTTAAAATACTATAAAAACGATTATGTGAACGTGATATTTCTGTTTACTATCACATTTTATAGTAATTTTTAACATTATTATAAAAAATGCATGAGAAATGTGTCTCATCAGTAAATACACACACACACACACACACACACACATATAAATACAAAAATTTATTTTAGGATGCATAATCTTGTTTTTTGTGTGAACTTTTTTTGATGTAAATTTATACTTCATGTTAACTACAAAATAATATACACAATATGATTATTTCATACTTACGACAGAGTTCTGAAAAAAAGAAAAGAAGAGAAAACAGTGTTATTATTTTTTCTTATTTCCTGCGAGGTATAAATATGTGAATTTCACACATACTCACACATATAAATTAATACATACATACAAATATACACATACATATAAACATACATTATTTATATGCATATTATATACATATATATATATATATACAGATATATAGATACATACATCCAGACAGACAGAAACACAACACATATACGTACATACATAACACATAGATAAACACGCACATAGCTAAAGTAATATTATTATTTAAGATATTTTACTCACCTATAGGTGAGAAGGCAAAGTTCAGTTTTCCGATACTTGTACTTGTGTCAGCAGTTTGATCAGAAACACAGTAGAGAGGATTCTGAGACATCAGTACAGCAGTACCTGCACTGTTTATTGCCTGAAACACACAAATAAAAGAAATAAATAAAACAGGTAAATAAAATAAACAAATAAAACAGGTAAATAAAACAAATTAAAAGATTATTATATAAATTAGCCAGAGAAAGGGCAAGAAAGAAAATCCGTTTTAAAAAAATCATTTTTTTAAAAACATTTTTGCTATTTTTGTTATTGCTGTTGTTAATGACGATGATGTTGCTGTTGTTATTATTACTGTTGTTTACTCTGCGTTGTAGTTACTGAAGATATTGCAAAGAATGCAACGCAGACTTTATACATACAAAGCGTCTATATTAAAGCGCCAACAATGAAAGGTGAGAGTCGAATATTACGAGTTATGAATATAAAGGATTGCAGTGTTCAGAAAACGGTGTTAACAACGTACAGATAATTCATAAGATCTGAACAGCCTAAAGGATAATATTATAAACAGAGAGAGGGAGAGATCTGTGTTTTATGATTCACAGTAAATAATAACGAAACCGATGAAGTGTTCAAACATCTATTTAAAATACTAAAAAGGAAATAAATATTCATTTATCTATTTAAAACGCTAATAGTAAGTACTGTATTTTTCCCCTAAGTTGTAGATCTTTTTACCAAAAAAAAAATAAGAAAATAAAAACAAAAAGAATGTTTCAGTCTTTATTCCAACAAAAGATATGGCTGATAACCTTCTCCAATTTTATAGTAAAAATATTTTTAAAAATTAATAAATAAATAAACACCGTTTTCAGAAAATCTTCATTTTGCAGCTCATGGATATATATATATATATATATTTACACTTTTATACACCAAAATATATAGACTTCAAGAATTTACTATATAGATCCTACTATATAGATCTGATTTGGCGACTCACCAAAAATGTTCTCTCAACATTTTCTCTCAGTATTTTAAAACAGAATAAGCTGCATAATTGTAATCCGATTCTTAATGATTCAAACAGTACTTTGTCCAGAATGAAAAGACCTGTGTAAACAGATGTTACGAGACACACATACTTCTAACAGGGTGGGGAGAGTAGGTTGACTGGGTGTTGCGAGATAACTGAACTCACTTGCAGGACATGTTATCAAGTGTAACCAACAAGCTTTTTCTATTTATTTCCTTCAGCTTCATATATATATATATATATATATATATATTTGTGTGAAAACGGGAATTCAATTCGTTATAGAATAAAAAAGTATTATTGTTGTTGTTACTATTATTATTAATATCATCATCAGCATCATCAATACCATCATCACCCTGCACTGACAGTAAATGACAACAAGCATTGAATATATATATAAGAATAATGAATATATATAAAGCTGACTGTTCCATTACATACATAGATGCGTAGGCCTCATTGTATTTTAGTTAAAACGAAATAGAACGGAACTCACAGCAGGCAATGACTGTATCTGGAAAACGTATTATGTGTAGTTATGTGAAGATGTGTGAAGTGATAGGTGCACGTGCTGGCATGTGTGTGCATGTAAGTGCAGGTCAGTTCTTGTGTTGGCAGATTACAGAGATACATTACCAGACACGTGAATGGTTGGACAGACGTTTGTTTGTTGTACACGGTTAGATAAGTTGTAGAGCCCTTTATAACACCAGCAACACAGTTTACAGATGTCCCATCTGAAACAGAGAACAAAACATCGATAAACAGAAAGAAAGCTTGATAACGTATTATTCGTTTAATTTTGATTTCACAACTTTTGTGTATTCAAAGGCGGTTCATTAACACACACACAAACACACTGGTGACAGACATTCTTGTAATATTATTGTAATTGTTCTTCCTGTTTATTATTATTATTATTATTATTATTACTGTCACTATTACTGTTGATGTTGTTGTTGTTGTTGTTGTTGTTGTTATTATTATTATTAATTGTATAAATCCGTGTCTGCAGGACTATTAGAGATGGAAGTAAGCTATGTCGGTACATAATAATGTTTAAGCACGATAAGATATAAGCCATCCATATGGGCACTAAGTTAAGCAAAACTCTATGATTAAAAAGTCATTATACTTACAAGTATTGCTATACATATATTTTTTTAAATTTACATAATAATTTATATTGTAATTTAATTTCAGTTTTGTGTATTTTATGAATAGAGTCTCCTTTGTCTGACCGAGGTAGTAGCTGATTTATTTTTGTGTGAGATATTATTTAGTCATTCATTGATCCCACAGATTAAATTTTTTATTAAAAAAATAATAATATAAATAAATTATAAATAGAATTAATATAGAACAAATTAGAAGAAGAAGAAGAAGAAGAAGAAGAAGAAGAAGAAGAAGAAGAAGAAGAAGAAAGAAAGAAAGAAAGAAAGAAAGCCTTGGCATTTTCTTTGTTTCTTTTTTTTTCTGTTACTTTTTTCTTTCTTTTAAACTGATTTTTGTGTTTTACCGGTGAACATTGGTTTTGTGCTACATCCAGGCCCGACATTGCTAAGGGCGATAACTGCATGATCAGAGCAGACGTCAATATCGAGAGTACACGAAGAATTTTTGTCTTCGTATTTTCCAAAGATGTCGTAAGGACACGTGTTGTTTATCGAACTCAGAGAAGCTATAATAATAATAATAATAATAATAATAATAATAAAATATGATTGATGATGCTAATAAGAACAACATTAATCATAACAATATCAATAATAATTTTCATTAAAAACAGATTATAAAATAGTAGAACCTTTGCTATTATAATATCAGCAGTGCTGTTTTGTGCCTGCTGTGGTACTTACAGGTATTTTAATTTAATTTTTTTTTTTTTTTTTTAATATTAAACAGAAAAATTATTTAACGCATTTTTTTTTCTCCCCCATTTAAGTTAAAAGTAAATTTAATGAAAACGCTTAAATAGTAGACGTTTAATTCCAACATGTATACGTGACACTTAACCTGTCCGTAGAGAGTAAATACCTGATTAAAATAAACTGTATCTTTGCTTACCTATATCGAAAATTATTTATTATATAGTACGCAAGCTTTACTTAAATTACAGACAATATTTCATACCAAGTTTAACGATTAATCCATGGTCTGAATTAGAAGTGGTATAATCACAAGAGTTAGGTATTCCGTTTGCATCGTGTTTCATACGATTAGGTCCAAACATTCCAACTGAAATAAAATATAGACCATGGAAACTTCAGATAAACACCACTTATTACCATGTAAATATATACTTTAAAATAAAAAATTATCATAAAATCTTAAGTTACATTCTGTATATATTAATTTTAGATTTTTGTTTCTTAATCACCATCTATTTAGACTTATTCCTGTGTTAAGTCACAAATTCATTTTATTCATTTGCATGTCAGTAAACTAACAGTGCTTATTCAGATTTTAGAAAAATTCTTATTTTTGTGTGCCATTTCACTAAAACCGAGTTAATGATGTGATTTGATTTTCTTACTTGATGTCAGTTCGTGGACTATAACAGTGGAGTCGTCGACAGTTTCCAAATCCCAGCACATGTACAAAGTGAACGATCCTCCAGAATAAAGCTGTGCTCCTTCCACACTTCTGAAAACGAAAGTAAGATAACAAATAGTGAAAATAAAAGTAAAATACTATTACAATAACAACAACGACAATAATAATAATAATAGTAATATTCTGATTATTTCATAATATTTCATTTACCTTTTCTTTCTGTTCTGTTGTGACTGAGATCTAAATCTAAATATACGTGAATTCATGTTATTTACTTCTGGGTCAATCATGATCTTCCATGTTCTGTTTTTTTTTATATACATAAATGATTAAACTTTATCAGCAAAATTGTCTATCACTTTTCTACAATACTTTGAAAGAAAAAACGTTTATATATATATATATATATATTAACTTGAATTGACTTGAGAGCAAATAGTGTTCTAGAATTCCTATAACAGCAGGAGAAGCAAACTATTTCTTAACTTCAGTAAATCAATTTTGTCACATTTCACGTTCTACAGCTCGATGGTCTGATATTTTAAAATTTACAAAGTTTGATATTACTATACTGTTACTTACTTGAGCTCATATTGTGTTGTTCCGGTTTTCTTGTAGCAGTAGAAATCATAAGCAGTATTACATAAATTACATGTTGATTTGTCAATAGGAAACTGTGTAACGTGGGTTGAATTAAAACCGAGAGGTGTTAGTCCAAATCTTGTCATTGCCCACGTTCCTTGTAACACGCTGGGCAGTGTGCATCCTGGTGTTACACTCTCTGAAACAGTAACACAAACAACACAACAACAGATGAAAGATCACATTATCAACTCATTCATTTATCAAAAGTATAATATGTTAATAAATTAATGTAAAGATGTGTTCAAATATTTCTAATATATTATGTTTAAAATGTACTGTAAAGATGTTTCAAAATATTCGAAAATATTTCGAATGGTTTTTACTGAATTTGTAAAATGATTTTTGGGTTTAAGTATTAGTGCATCTATTTCACAATTCATCGTGCATTATGAATATCGAATTAATGCGTATGAGAGAGAGAGAGAGAGAGAGAGAGAGAGAGAGAGAGAGAGAGAGAGAGAGAGAGAGAGAGAGAGAGAGAGAGAGAGAGAGACTGTCATAATCTGGACAACTGTAGGTATGATATAATGTAACATGAATTTACGGACATTAATCTTCATTTTATTCTTTAGACTAGCAAATTTATTTTTGTGAAAGGAAAATGTGATGAATTAGTTTTCAAATTTAGACATTCTTAGAGCTGTTACAAGAATATGAGAAATCTTGAGAAACTTCTTCTGATGTAGACAATAAAAGAATGTTATTAATTAAATCAAAGTAGAGCTATATTATCATTAATAACTACTCACCACAGGTAAATAAAATATTCCCGATGAAGAAAATAACTACCACAGAAAATATCCTCATTTTTCTTAATATCTCCAAACCTTCTTCAATTTCACGTCAGTATAAAGCCAGTTTTAACACCACATAGTTAAGAAAATAGTGGACAAAAAACAGTCAGATAAATGGATATATAAGCTGATATAACACTTATTGAATGATCCATTATATTTTAATTGTAAGCAGATACGAAACTAATATAAAGTAAATATAAAGGTTACAGAAAAGTCCTTTCTACGTATATCTTAGTAATTGTTGTGCTTTTTGATAGTGCAGTGCATTGTATTATATTATATTACATCCGCCATTATAGTCTGTTTTGAACCAATGGATGTGACCTGGAAATAATGAATCCATAATTCATCAGCCTTTATCAGTAAAATGGGAGCATTCTTATGGATTAAGGCTATTATATTATATTATATTATATTTTATTATATTATATCTTGTATCACCTTAATATAGTATAGTATAATATAGTATAGGATAGAAAAGTATAAAATAGAATAGTATGGTAAAATATAGTATAGTGTAGTGTAGTGTAGCATAGTAAAATATAGTATAGTGTAGTGTAGTGTAGTACAGTGTAGTGTAATATAGTATAGTGAAATATAGAATAGTGTAGTGTAGTGTAGCATAGTAAAATATAGTATAGTGTAGTGTAGTGTAGTACAGTGTAGTGTAATATAGTATAGTGAAATATAGAATAGTGTAGTGTAGTGTATAGTGTATAGTAAAATATAGTAAAATATAGTGTAGTGTAGTATAGTGTAGTGTAGTAAAAGTATAGTGTAGTGTAGTGTATATAGTAAATATAGTAAAATATAGTGGTAGTATATAGTGTAGTAGTAGTGTAGTGTGTGTAGTGTAGTGTAGTATAGTAGTAAAATATAGTATATAAAATGTAGTGTAGTGTGTAGTATAGTATAGTATAGTGTAGTGTAGTGTAGTGTAGTGTAAAAGTATAGTATAGTAGTATAGTGTAGTATAGTATAGTAAAATATAGTATAGTGTAGTGTAGTATAGTATAGTGTAGTAGTATAGTATAGTGTAGTGTAGTAGTAGTATAGTGTAGCATAGTAGTAAAGTATAGTATAGTGTAGTGTAGTGTAGTGTAGTATAGTATAGTAAAATATAGTATAGTGTAGTGTAGTAAATATAGTAAAAGTAATAGCATAGTGTAGTATAGTGTAGTGTAGTGTAGGATATCATAGTGTAGTGTAGTGTAGATAGTATAGTAAAAATGGTATAGTAAAAAATATAGTGTAGTGTAGTGTAGTATAGTATAGTAAAAAAAGTATAGTATAGTGTAGTATAGTGTATAGTATAGTGTAGTGTAGTATAGTATAGTAAAATATAGTATAGTAGTATAGTGTGTAGTGTAGTATAGTAAAATATAGTAAAAATATAGTATAGTGTAGTGTAAGTATAGTATAGTAAAATATAGTAGTGTAGTGTAGTATAGTATGTAAAATATAGTAAAGTATAGTGTAGTGTAGTATAGTATAGTAAAATATAGTATAGTGTAGTGTAGTATAGTATAGTAAAATATAGTATAGTGTAGTGTAGTATAGTATAGTAAAATATAGTACAGTGTAGTGTAGTATAGTATAGTAAAATATAGTATAGTGTAGTGTAGTATAGTATAGTAAAATATAGTATAGTGTAGTGTAGTGTAGTACAGTGTAGTGTAGTATAGTATAGTAAAATATAGTATAGTGTAGTGTAGTATAGTATAGTAAAATATAGTACAGTGTAGTGTAGTATAGTATAGTAAAATATAGTATAGTGTAGTGTAGTATAGTATAGTATAGTAAACTATAGTATAGTGTAGTGTAGTGTAGTATAGTATAGTGTAGTATAGTGTAGTATAGTGTAGTGTAATATAGTAAAATATGGTATAGTGTAGTGTAGTGTGGTATAGAGAAGTATAGTGTAGTATGGTGTAGTACAGTACAGTATTGTGTAGTATGGTATGGTATAGTGCACTTCGGTATACTACAATAAACTGTAGTATGGTATTGTATGGAATGGAACTACACAGTAATGCAGGATTATAGGATATGGCGTAGCAAAGCACGCTATAGGATTTGTTAAACGAAATATTAATTCTACTCACAGCGATCCGTGTTAAGTAACAATTGTTTTAAAAAGTATGTGTTTATTACCTTTACATTATCTTTCCAGATTTAATTTACTGAAAATATATTATGAAATACTAAAAATGTTATGTTTAGCACAAATAGATATGAATATAATAATAACTATAATATGTTCATTATAAAAATTCCATTATATCTATAGGTTATAGTTCATAAACATTTTTAAAAATGTAAATAAATAAATAAATATGTGTAAGTATATTTTATCTGAAAGAAGTGGATTTGTGAAGTTCTAATTTCAAAGGGTGGCTTCGTACTGCCAAGAGTGTTAAAGAACAACAATTCACTTCGTTGTATAATGTAAAATTTATTCTTGAAAAACCATATAATTTTACGTGATATTATAATATGATTGGTATATTTAATATTACATCTGCAATTATTGCCATCGACACAGGCACCTGATAATCCTCAATCAAAGCAGATATTTTGTCCTACAAGGTTGTCGCCTCTTGATCTGCTGCCTGGGGACTGAACAAAACTGAAATTCATATTTGTAGTCAATATGTCAAGTCTTTTGAAAGTGACCAGAGTTACCTCCGCTTGTTTATAAACTAATAAACTTGGGGGCGCTGATTGGACCCGCGAGACCTCTCGAGAACGCTCCGACAGAGACTCCGTATGTTACTCCGGAGTCCAGTCTCAGTATGGCGAAACGTCTGTCGGGATTGGGAATTCTGCGAGTTTGTAGACTGTCAGTCAACAGTCCCAGGTCCGTGAGTTTGCCGTAGACGACCACGTAGCCGTTGATCTCTCGTGCACACCCGTCGCGTTGCGATGGCGTCCACTGAACCAACACTGCGGTGTCGTTAATCACCGAGATGAGAGTATCTGGAGAATCTGGAGCTGACAGAAATAAAATACTTTGGTTATGAACTGGTAACAGTAATTCCACGTAATATAAAAGATAATCTTAAGAACTCATTGCTTATATTAGTAGAATTATTGGATTTGATTTTTTTTTTTTTTTTTTTTTTTTATTGGGAACGAAAAGGACAAACGATCTTGTGTGTGGGACGTGTTTTTTTCATTTTCAACATATTCATACAAAATAGGTTAATTTTTTTTTAATATAAACATATACATGCTCAAACACACACAAGATGTGGAAAAATTGACATGTATTGTGAGAATTATGATCTAGTGTAGTAGGGTGTACTGTGATGTCTGAGCCAAAATATGATTTCTAACACAACAACGAATTGACACGTCATGCTAAATGCTTCCCAATATGTTTACAGCATTGTTAATACAATCCTTCACAATATCATTATGAATTCATACTGAAAGTAAGACAGGACCAGCAGCGAACGAACTACTGAGATATATTATTTATGTTGTCTTAATTGTTTATAGTTTATATGGTTGCCGGATCATTCATTGAAAGAAAATACGATATTTTGACAACCATCAAGTTATAAAGATTTACAACAACAATAAAAATACGTTATGACGGCCACAACACATATTAATGATCACACCACTAAAACGTTTATCCTGTAAGTTATATATTTCGACAACCGTCACAATACAGTCGTCTAAAATAACTTTTCTGTGTATTTCTTTATTTCAAAAGATCTTCATTAACTCGCTATACCTGCTCTGTTTTTTTTTAATGGATGTTTGAGTTTATACGTGTATTGTACATGTTTCAGTTACGGAGGTACACCTCGGTGTTTACTTACGAATTTTATATCTAAATAACGGAGCGATAAAGGCCTTAACTACGCCTTTCATGGTGTCACTCTAACGTGTGAATGTTCTAATTGTTAGTAATAAAAAAAGATTTATAAGACAGCCTTGAGAGAGAACACGATATCTTCAGAATAACATTAATATGGTCTTTATAATTACGACACTACCTCTCCAAAACAGACGAAAGTTCACCCATAATGGCGAAATATGCCAACTTAATGTTAGTTTCAAAATGCAATAACTACTTCACTTGAGTGTCTGATTTAAAGTTATTAGATGTAGAATTTGATCTCTTCAATACAAAAGTTATTGACATGGTTTATATATATTTATATATATATATATATGTATTAGTATTAGATATATCTTATTCGGAAAACAACAACAGTAATCAGTATAAATATAAATACATTTTTTAAAATAAAATTTAAAAAAAAAACGTTAAATCTTTAGCAGCATGTATATCATTTATAATCTTATAAATAATTTTAAAATTAATCTCTTACCTCTTGAATTCACAAGCGTAGTTCTCAGAACCGTTAAAAACAACAAGGTTTTCGCAATTTCTTTTGATATTTGTTTTACACCAGACATTTTTATTTTTTATTTTTTTTTTATTAATTAATTTATTTTTTATTTATTATTATTATTATTTTTTTTTTATCAACGTATAATTATTTATATATACCCAGTTCTATAAGTACATTGGAATAACGAAACCAGTTTCGAACTTGGGTTTATATTTGAAGTTGTTGTGACAATGAAAAACGATGTATTGTTTCAAATTCGTCCATGTAGGCAGCGTAACTGGGATTCAGGAGCTCAGTGCCAGATCTAGCGTGTGTTTTAAAATTCAACTGAAAAATACATGTATTTCTGTATGACAAAGGCAAAATCGTTTATAAAATTCTTACAGAATAATTTTTAACTGCATATTGTAAATTCAGTAAAGGACTCATAAGTAAGGTATCTTCTGCCACGTTATTTCCTGTTCCAGATAATTCCCAGAAGTTTACTGTCTATGTCCTAATAAATCATTGTTGTTGTCAGATAATTATAATATAATAAGTTGGTAGACATATTTCGTAATTCTATTTCTTTTAAAAAAAAAAAAAAAATATTTTTATTATTAGTTTTATTAGTTTTATTCATTGATTTATTGATTTATTTATTTTGTTGTTGTTGTTGTTGTTGTTGTTGTTGTTGTTGTTGTTATTATTATTATTATTATTATTATTATTATTATTATTATTATTATTATTATTATTATTATTATTACAGTCAGGGTGAAGGAAAGAAGTTGCTAGATATTGAGCAGTTTTTATTCATTTATTTTAAAGTTATTTTACGGAAATTACCTTTACACCACAGACATTTTTAACTTGTCTTTATGTCAACTCCCCCATCTAAAAAAAAAAAAAAAAAATAACTGGACCCGTCCCTGCGTAACAATGGCGCCATGAATGCCAAGAGGTGCGTGGTTCACTGACGTCAAGTGTCAAAACAAGAGAACGTTCAACAGCGGACTTCGCAAGCAATCCCAAAACACGGACATGTCATGATTTCTGCTTTTACAGAGTCATCGGAAAACAGAGCATCTGTAGTACAATGCGACGTCTGACCCTGAACCGGGTTCTAGGTCAAAGGTCGTACGTCCTGCACGTTTAAAAAATACTGTTTTCGATACGGACACGTGACATGATCAAACACTTCGTTCATTGTTAGTAACAAATACTCTGTCGGTGAATGCGTTTGTGTAACAGATTACAAAATTAAGTTCAGTATGATTATTAATTTATAACACACATCTTTATATACAAACATGTAAAACAATAAAAAGTATATATATACATACAGAATGGCCGTGTGAGTATTGCGTATAACAGAGATCATATATATATATATATATATATATACAAGAAATGCAAAAGTGAAAAACGTAACACAAAAGGAAACCGTAGCTGTCTAAAACACACACAAATAAATTAAAAGAAACAAACAAATTATATCACGTTCTATTTGCCTAATTTTTGAACTACACGTTCGTATGGGACTCGCTCTCAGCTCTAACCTTTATTTTTAGCTTATGATTATATTATCGACTAAAATCTTTCAGTAACTAATATTAATACTTCATTGTAAAGGGTAAATTTATACCCGTTTTCAAAACCACGACTGTGAAGCATTTTTTTTTTTTTTTTACTCAAACATGTTTTAAATGATAAACACGACTCGGCAACATAAATAAATAAATAAATAAATAAATAAATAAATAAATAAATAAACAGTTTTTTTCAAAATCCCAGCATCTAAAAGTATACAGATAAGGTGCAACACCATTTTTTTGTTTTGTGTAGAATAACTATATATGCTAAGATACAGTTTTGTTTCGTTCTAATGTTGGTCGAGTTTTGTCGTCTTTTTTCTGTCCGTTGAGACTCATGGACGTTCTCGAACGTTCTGGAGGTGGCTGGAGTCGTGAGTTCGATTCTTGCGGAGGTGGAGGATGGACGCCTTTAGAATCCCAGAAATCGGCAAGTTGAAGGAGGTAATCACGTCCGTAATGAGCCAGTTCTTTTACTTCAGGAGGTTTGTCTGATAAAAAACGAAAAGAAAAGGACAAAAATATAGTTGTTGAAATTTCGTAGACAGCAAATTTGTGGACTTACTTTCAAGGTACGATGCAAAATCTTAGTATTTATAATAGTACTGATGTGAGTAATGCTGCTGATCTCTTCTGTATAAAGCAGAAACGATGATCCTGATCCGACTGCAATACATATTGGTGCGTGCAGTCAGTGTTTACCTATCTCGTTTACCTTATCTCTCTTTTTCACAGCATGCAGCAGACATAGGTACGCACACACTTTTCAAAAACAAACGATTCTACTTTATTATTCTTATACAGGTACCGGACCAATTATCCCCATTCTTTGAGGCCCTGAGGTATTTCGGTTTTCCGGTACCAAGGCATCTAAATAGGTAAATAATTAGGCATAAACATTTTAAAATTAAAAACATAAAGAAAATTGACGTCGGATAATTGGCCCGGTACCTGTCATTAATAAGTAAAATAATTAATTGTTTTTTTTTTTTTTTTTTTTTTGTGTGGATGATACCTTGTTGTTGAAGGAGCCCGTCCATGTACTTCTTGTCCTTATACAGCTCCTCTAGGAGCTTTCGTAGTCTCCATTCGTCCATGGACAGCACGTCTATGTGTCGTGACCTGTTCGTGTAGCGTATCGGAGAGTTGGCTGGATCCTTCTTGAATTCTCTCCTTGTCACTGGGGGCAGAACTGGCGGGACACGCCTCACAGCCGGCACATTGTGATGAGGTCCCGGGATGAGCTCGGATATTATCTGTAAGTATGTATGTATGTAGAATATGTTTTATATAACATCGCATTCGATTCTAGGGGGGGGGATGCACAATTTTTAATTAAGATTAAGAAATATAATATTAATGTTCTTTGATTTTTTCAATGTTGGTGGTTTAGGCGGATTGTTCCACCCAATACCACGAAGGAATTCTGCCAATTACAGCTAGATCTTTTGATGCATTTCCATCCACGACTTTGTTTTGCGAGTTGCAAATCGTCACAGGTACATGAACCTCTCTTAACAGATTTTGTTACCAGCCTTATTGCTGTGAATAGCTTCCATATTAAATATACGTCTGATACTTGAGCAAGCTGGAGAATTTATAGTGAAACACATATAATATAACCTGTGATATTTTATAAATCATTTACAATAGGAAGCCCTTAGTTTAAATCTATCCTAATCAGTAAGTTAGACCTATTACTGCCTAATTGATCCTAATTAATAAGTGTAACAAGTCACCACCCTTGCACAGTATGAAACCTCTTTCTTTAATCTAGCCTATTCAGTAAGCTTAACAATTATCCCATGCAAACTATGATGCCAAATTCAGTACTCTACAAATGCAAACATTTCGTGACTTTTTTCCTGTGATTGTTTCTCCTATACTGAATTGTGACTCAATTTCTGTGACTATTTTTTCCAGCCACCCATTTTATTTATGGTCACCCAGAGATTAAGGTCCACACAGGGATGCAAATTAGCAGTGAAAATCAGGAGAGCACGTACTACGACCTGTATTTGTACCACGTGTGAGGTGTGTATTCTGTTATAAGTGTTTAAAGATACGCTATGTGTTTAAAGTACTGCTTGAAAAGAAATGATGATACAAGTACCTGCTGGTTATCAATATTTTTATCAAAGCGTCGTTCGGGGCCACCGTTATAGTCTGTTTTGAACCAGTGGATGTGACCTGGAAACAAATGTATCCGCAATTCGTCAGCCTTTTCCAGTAAAATGGCGGCATTCTTTATAGTTTAACGCGTTTATTTATAATAAATAAAAGAATGAATAAATAAATAAAAAAAAATAAAAAGTTACAGAATGTTAGTGAATGATCGTTATAATTTGTTAACAGTTAAAAATCAAGTTAAATGTTGTATTTTAAAATGTTGAAAGATTGTAAAGTTGTTCAAACTTTTTTGCAATTATTTATGTTCTATTATCAACGTACTCTTTTGTGCTTTATTTAAGTAGAGTTTGTCCTTGTTCAAACCATAACTTAAAAGTGAAGACTGGTCGGAAACGCTGGAATTTGGACGTTGAAAAAATGACGTAGCCATCGGCTGTTGTGCCGGAAGTACAGGCCCAGAAATGGGAGGTAACTCATTGCTGTCGCCAACTTTTGGCAATGAACGTTTTTCTGCATCAGAGTGTTCTTTGTACTCGTCCACGACTATAACTACAGGCTGAATAGAAAAAGAGAAGAAAACACTAGTTCAAGGATAAAATTAATTAATGTAGATCTATATATTTCAACACACGTAGATTAAACAATCTGAAGTATATGATAATTTACTATATATTTAAAGCTCATCAAAATTAAATTCTTGGTTATGCTTAAACTTGTATTAGTTTAAAAAAAAAAAAAAAACGAAAGTAATCTCTAAGAGAAGAGGCATGTTTTTTTCATTTCACGGAAATGTTGTTATAGTGATTTTCACTGTGTATGTGGTTATGTGATTGTGTGCGTGTATGTGTGTCAAAGTGTGTGACAGAGAGAGAGAGAGAGAGAGAGAGAGAGAGAGAGAGAGAGAGAGAGAGAGAGAGAGAGTGTGTGTGTGTGTAAAACAATGATAAAATGTACCGCCTGTTTTTCTCCTTTTTTTCCAGTAGTCCTTCCCGCGTTTCCTGTTGACCTTGCTTTTGACCTTACACTTGACCTTCCGCCACCGACCCCAGACGAGCCAAAAAGTCGTTCAGTTAGCAGACGGCGCAGTGCTGATAAAACTCTCGACTCCTCCTTCACAAAATATCCAGTTTTAGTTACTATGTCTTATTTTTACACTTTATTTTTTAATTTTAATTTATTTCATAAACAAAACTGATCTGAAAGTGAAAATGCTGCGTATTTTTCCAAAAACAGATCGGCACCTTTCACTGGGCTGATCGAATAAGAAAAAAAAAAAATCGTAGAAGAAATACTGTGAAAATCTTTAGATCACAAGGGACAGATCTAAATTCGAAGATTATCAGTCTTACCACTCGTGAAAACGATAAAGGAAATGTTGTTACCTTTTGTTGGTTTGCGCCCTCCTTACTGTCTTTTGTAGGTTTCGTTGCCATCCTACCATCATCACCGAATTCAGACACCTGTAAACAAATATACACACCTGTTTGTATGTAGCTCATAATACGAAGGTATGAAGATTAGATTAAAACGTGAAAGTACGTAGATTAAAATACGATAATACGTCCCTATAACAGCTATGCACAATGTTTGTGTTATGTTTAGATACAGAGACGTCTGTAACAAATGCTTCGTCACAATTCTCAGTCTGGAACTGTAACTAAAAGAACCCTGTAATTATAATTCTACTGTTTGAATCTGAAGTACTATCAATATGATAACATTTATTAAACTGTTGTAAAAAGAAAACAGTTTAATTAAAATGAAGTGTTAAATGAATGTTATGATTCACTGTTCTGACCGTTGAGATGTCTGATGATGACTTCATCCATGGACCCAGTCGCTTCTTTTCTGGTGAATCGTCGTCCTCCTGAAACTGTTACAGTTATTCACATTTAAAAAAAAAGCTTTCATGAAGGATAATGACTGAAGAGTTGATCTAGGACTCATTACACATCATTCTAATCACTGACACCCAAAGAGGACTTTATTAGAATCAAAGTAAAAATACGAGCGATGTAACCTTTTTAATTAAAATTCTAAAATGTTTTATTAATGACTTTAATAGTTTAAGATATATCTCGATTTACAATAGCCATTACCTTTCAGTATTAAAATGTTTGTACAGGTGCATGTTTGTATGTGTTTGTGTGTGCATGTGTCTGCATATATATAATTATATATATTAACTTTCGATAGAGGTGTATGCACAGATAGACATATAGTTATGCAATGTATATATATGTATGTGTGTGTGTGTGTATCTATATATATATATATATATATTAATGTATAGATCTATATTTATATCAGAGTTCTGACCGTTGTGATGTCAGATGAAGACTTCATTCCTGGACCAAGTCGTTTCTTTTCAGGTGAATCTCCAGACTCCTGAAATTGTACAATAAGACACGCGTCAAAACCTTGAATACGGCCCGAGTTAGATACAACAATGATACACTATAAAACACAACAATAAGAAAATTTGTAAAATGAATACATAATATGTACATACGTATACATATGTATGTATGTATCTGTCTTACATACGTCTGATTAGACTCTGCACATAGACAATATTCGGGAACGCACTGGCGCAGGAAGACAAAGTCCAATCAGACCTGACCGTTGACGAGACTCGAACATATGGCATCCATTCGCCCGCACTCCGAAGGCGGACGACGTTACCGTTTGACCATCGAGACAACGTATATGCTTATTATATATGGCTGTATCTATGAATGTATGTATTATGTATGTATATGTACATACAAGTTTTTAGGAATTAAGAGAAAGAACAAAATGACACTGAAAACTTACAGAAGTGACGTCTTTAGAACCCTTTTCACTGTCGCGTTCTTCATTTCCTGGCTTCTCCTTTGTTTCAGATCCTTGTCCAGAATCGTCCCCGTCCTGTCTGGTTTCTTCTTTGTCCAGTTTCTACAACGTAAGAAAACAGTCATTTTAAAAAATACAGAATACTGATTAAGATGGATAACAGTTACGAAAATGATGCTGCAAAATGTGACGAAAAAATGTTGGAAAAGAATACGCGATCACAAATGGTAAAGAAAATATAGAGAAAAAGGTTCATGAACAGGTAACAGTTAGAGTTAAATAACACTCATGGTAGGTTAATAATACTTGGAGACAGTGGTTAGAATGGGTAACGAATATTGTGAGTCGGTCATTCAAATAAGCACACACACACACACACACACACACA
>CM022670.1:39477250-39479750 GCA_012295275.1 Chrysomallon squamiferum | reverse complement strand
TATTATAGAAAATATCACCTCGTAAATTATTTCTCCATCTGGGCCGACAATTTGTCGTTTTCCTTTGATCTTTCTGTGTTTTTTTCTTTTGCCCTGTTTGTTTTTGTCCTCCCTGCGTCTTCTTTCCTCTTCGTCTTCGTCGAGAAAGTGCACGCCAGTTAGCGGAGGACACCCGGAATCTATCGACTCGGAATCGTCCGGTTCTGGTAAAATCCGTGACGTTATTACGTAATAGCGAAACAGGGTAATGGCGAGTTGTGTGGTTCGTTATAATTAATAAACAACAACAAAAAAATATGTTTCATGATTTTAAATAAATATATAAGTAAATTAGTTTTCAGTTTTGAAAATGTTATTTAGATTTGAAAAAAAAAATGAAAAAAAAAAGGATTTTTCGATATTTTTGAATTTTTTAAATTTTAAAATTTTTATTTTTTATTTTAAAATTAAACCATAAAAATAGTACTTAAATAGGGCTATTTTTAGTGTTTTTATGTGTGTGTATATGTGTGTGTGTGTTGTGTGTGTATGTGTGTGTGTGTGTCTGTGTATGTATTGTGTGAGTCTGTGTGTGTATGTGTGTGGTGTACAGTACCTCTAATAGGCTGCCTCTCAGAATCATTCGCTGTTGTCCTTTCTTCGGCTTTCTTTTTCTCTGCGTCTTGTTTTTTGCGTCTGAATCTCAGACAGCAGATCAAACACAAAACTAACACGAGCAGCACCAGAAGAATCAACAGCGTGATGCCAGCTATCAGACCTGGCTGCATTTCTGTCGGTGGTACCGATGTGGTTGTAGTGCTCGTGGTCGTGGTCGTATTAACTATAGCTGCAAGATGTTGGTGATTTTGCATTTATTATTTCGTGTGTCATGACAGCGTTAACGAAAATTTTGCTAATTTATTGTTTTAATATTTTAAAATCATTTAAATAATATGTAGTTTAAGGGTTGCAGTTATTATTATTATTATTATTATTATTATTATTATTATTATTATTTATTTTGTTTTGTTATTTCTTTTTTTTCTTTCTTTCTTTCTTTCTTTCTTTCTTTATGTCTTTGATGGAAAAAGAACAATAAAACTCATGTACATTTTATTATATTCAGTCAGTTAAAATACTATAAAATAGTAATTTATTTTTATAATGGTTATATGATCATAATATTTCTGTTGACTATCACATAATGCATTTATTCAAACTTGTTATTAGATGTCATTACACTTCTATTAAATATGTGTCTCATCAATGTGTGTGTGTGTGTGTGTGTGTGTGTGTGTGTGTACACAGTATGTGTTATTTCATACTTACGACAGAGTTCTGAAAAAAAAAAAAGAAGAGAAAACAGTGTTATTATTTTTTAAATTATTACTTATGAGCTATAAATATAAATATAACACACACACACAAACGTTTCACCTATAAATAAATACACATACAAACGTTTATATACACTTAGATACCTATATCTACAGATATATAAACACACATACATACATGTACATACATACCTTATATATATTATATATATAGATACATACATACATACATATATACCCATACACACACACATACATACATACACACTTTACATACATATATACATACATACATACATATATACACACACACATACATACATACATACACACATATACATACATACACACACATACATACATACATATATACATACATATACACACATACATAGATACAAACAAAATTATTATTTTAGATATTTTACTCACCTATAGGTGAGAAGGCGAAGGTTAGTTTTCCGTTACTTGTACTTGTGTCAGCAGTTTGATCAGAAACACAGTAGAGAGGATTCTGAGACATCAGTACAACAGTACCTGCACTGTTTATTGCCTGAAACACACAAATAAAACAGATAAATAAAACAGGTAAATAAAATAAACAAATAAAACAGGTAAATATAAAACAAATTAAAAGATTATTATATAAATTAGCCAGAGAAAGGGCAAGAGTAAATTTGTAAATTCGTTTTTAAAAAAAAACAAAAAAAACATTCATTTTTGAAAACATTGTTGCTCTTTTTGTTATTGTTGTTGTTGACGTTGAGTTGTTACTGTGCATGTTAAAAAGAATGCAACACATGTCATATTATTTTCAGGACGTCTATATAGTTATATCACATTAACAATCACACACACACACACACAGAAACACACAGAAACATATACTGACGCCTGAAAATACTGCAGACTGTCTACATATATATACAAACCTACAGAAAAACGTGCGCACTATACCATATAAAAATATAATACACATATTCACATTGTACAAAAATACAATGCAAGCACAATATACATCATACATAAGCTCGAGACAGAGCAAATAATTATCAAAATCACAACGTACATACACGCAGACAAAACTCACAGTGTCTTCTCGTTGACGTGGGTTTTTAAAAAAGTTTATTTACGTACCAAACACGTAACCTTCAAAACGAACATTTTAGAATCGCCTCATGGTT
>CM022670.1:39409750-39472250 GCA_012295275.1 Chrysomallon squamiferum | reverse complement strand
TCTAATTCGAAAAGTAATAAAGCATTTTTGAAATCGTACTGTGTTTAGAATAAAAGGTTACTATAAGCGGATTCAGAAAAACCACTGAAGACAAATCTTTTCTCCAAAGAGTCCCAGTGTCAGAAAACAATAATGTTATCTAAGTTGTAACTAAGAAAAAAGCGCATAATTTTATCAACAGCTTACAGTTGAGGAATAAATCATTGCGGTTAAATTAAATTTAATCATACATATTATTAATTAATAATGTATGCTTAATAGATTTTGTTCCAGAGGCATCGAAAAATTTGTATACCGTTGGGTAAATAACGGTCAACAAATTTTTCGATGCCTCTGGAACAAAATTTGAATCAATTATGAACCACAATGACTTATTACTCAACCCAATATATATATATATGAATTTATGTTTTTTACTTCTGGGTCAGTTAGAAGTTTCTATGTTTTGTTGTTTTTGATATATAAACTATTAAACTTTATCTGCAATAATCTTCAGTGCATATGTATTAACTTGACCAAAAATGTTCCACAAGTGCTATGGTAGCAGAAAAAGTGAACTGTTTCTTAACTTTATTAAATACATTTTGTCAGATTTCATATTTTCGATGTTTTCGATTTTAAAATTTAAATCTGATTTTACTATACTGTTACTTACTTGAGCTCAAATTGTGTTTTTCCGGTTTTCTTGTAGCAGTAGAAATCATAAGCAGAATTACATAAAGGACATGTTGTTTTGTCAGTAGGAAACTGTGTAACGTGGGTTGAATTAAAACCGAGAGGTGTTAGTCCAAATCTTGTCATTGCCCACGTTCCTTGTAACACGTTGGGCAGTGTGCACCCTGGTGTTACACTCTCTGAAACAGTAGCACAAACAACACAACAACAGATGAAAGATCACATTATCAACTCATTCATTTATCAAAAGTATAATATGTTAATAATATAATGTAAAGATGTTTTCAAATATTCGAAAAATGGATTTCACATTATGCATCTAACAATTCATTCATTTTTATCGAATTAACGTTTTAGAGAGAGAGAGAGAGAGAGAGAGAGAGAGAGAGAGAGAGAGAGAGAGAGAGAGAGAGAGAGAGAGAGAGAGACTATCATAATCTGGACAACTGTAGGTATGATATAATGTAACATGAATTTACGGACATTAACCTTCATTTAATTCTTTAGACTAGCAAATTTATTTTTGTGAAAGGAAAATGTGATGAATTAGTTTTCAAATTTAGACATTCTTAGAGTTGTTACAAGAAAATGAAAAATCTTGAGAAACTTCTTCTGATCCTGACAATAAACGAATGTTATGCATTAAGTCAAAGTAGAGTTAAATTATCATTAAGAACTACTCACCACAGGTAAATAAAATATTCCCGGTGAAGAAAATAACTACCACAGAAAATATCCTCATTTTTCTAGATATATCCAAACCTTCTTCAATTTTACATCAGTATAAAGCCAGTTTTATCACTAGATAGTTTAAAAAAAACAACCCTTCACTTTATTAAATCACAGTGGAGAAGAAAAAAAAAAAAAAAAAAAAAAAAAGGAATGCAATAATAATAAATAAATAAAAACCGAACAGAGTAAAAAAAAAAAAAAAATTAAGTCTTTACAGAACCCATAAGAGATCTCTCGCTTTTCACATAGTGAAGAACGTTAAAATTGCATAAACAACAACACCAACAACGGCGTGATAAAGGTTTCTACACACGCGCTATGCTGTGCGCATTGTAAGAGGTCCCACACTTAAACGCAGTCGTTTCAAAATGTGGAGTTTGTGTTGACGTTCGCAGAAGTCCTGATACCTTTGTGACATTCGTTTCCCAGCGTTGTCAAGTGACCTCGTCATTGTATTGCAACAGCCAGGTTCTAACAAAGACGTGAAAAGCTAGAATTTCTCTGCCAAAGTCTTACTTTGTATCGAGGATTAATCTTATATTTAGATCACTGATCTCACGTGAACTCGCTGTCAATACTAAATAGATATTATATTAATAAATGGATGGTATAATGAGGAGATGTGTGCGCGTCTACCCTACGGCTTTAATATTACTGAATTCTCCACGTACCCCTAATATTTCCTACATAAGTTGACACTTGTAGTCGGTAACAAACAAATATGTTATTATTATTTTTTTTTTTTTTTCAATTATAAACTCATAATTTGCACTCACAATGCAGACATAAAAACGAAATATCAACTGTCCTTGCTCGTATGAAGATAATGTTAATTTAATGACTTTTTTTTTTTCAAAATGCCTGATAGTGTAAACAACTGTTTTATTCATATTTATGTAATATATTCACAAAAACAGACAGACACACGTACAACAAGACAGAAAAGTCAGATAAGTGGATAGATAAACTTACGTAAGACTTGTTGAAAGGTCGTTGACCGGTAAATCGTACTTTAGATAGACAAGCACACGTCAGACAGTCAGACAGACAGACAGAAAAGCACGCAAGTGGACAGTCAGACAAAAGACAGACAGACAGACAGAGGCAGATTACTAACAGGCAGGCAGATAGACAGATACAAAAATAGATAGATAGATAGACATACAGACATAGATAGATTAAAAAAATATATATATTTAGATAGACAGATAGAGATAAAAAAATAGATAGATAGATAGATAGATTAAAACTAGATATATATTTAAACAGATAGAGACAGACAGAGAGATAAAAAAAAATAGATATTTAGACAGATATATGGACAGACAGATAGACAGACAGACAGACAGGCAGGCAGGCAGGCAGGCAGGCAGATAGATAGATAGATAGATAGATAGATAGATAGATAGATAGATAGATAGATAGATAGATATATAGATATAGATAGATAGATATGCATGTTATAGTTGGTGGATGGGTGGATGGATGACCGGAACAAACAGAGAGGTCGACTGAGAAAGAGACACGATGACAAATTCCATAAACTCTAACAAACCTAACCGATGACTGAGATCGCCTGCCAGCTGATCGGTCACATGTAATCTCATATCGACAACGAAAGACACTACTCGGAGTGCAGATTATTCAGATTAGCATTCATCAAGGTTCATTGATGAATTTCACAGACAGTTAAAGCCCAGTTTAAATATTTGTTCCCCTAATTGAGAGCTATTCTTTTTCTAATTAGGCTAGTTGGTCTCCTCGGCTCCACGGGATGAAAACCAGATAATCAGTTTTCAATGTTATTTTTGCACACGGACCCTGTGACCTTCGTACAGTTTGCTAATTTGCGCGCCCCGTCATTTAAAGTGCACGGACGCCATTGTAAACGGTGGTGTATTAGTGAAGTAATAATGACCTTGTCACAAAATGATGGAATAGTCCTGGACAGTGTATAAGGAGACAGAGACCAACAGGAATTTCCTGTGTTTTTAATTTTAAATTATTTTGAAAACAATCCGACGGATCCCATCTTTGAAAGATGTAAAGGTCAGAACAAAAAGGTCTTGTTATTTTACTAGTTTAGAAGACTTATAAAGTACATGCATTTATCTGAGCATTTTATAACAGAGTAGCATAGCGTAGTAATGTATTCAAGGTTTTGGAAATCGACATCAATGAGATTCTTTTTTTTAATTCTTATTTTTATTTTATTTAATTTTTTTTTTTTTTTTTATTTATTTTTTTTTTTTTTTTTTTTTGTAGTTAAAATATTCATATAATTTTGACTTACCTTGATTTAGAAAGTATCAGTTAATGGAATTTTGAAATTTTTTAAAATGTGCATAAATAATATAAATAATTAGGAAATCAGACACAAATAATAGTTTTGAACAGTAATAAAGAATTTCTTAAAATAATTAACATTCTAAATAAACGCAAATGCAAGTTTTCATTAATTTTGTTTTCCTTTCATTTCTTTTCCTGTTTATTTTCTTATTGTATAGACATTATTACTTTTTAAATTAATTTGTGATACAGGTTTATCTGACTGATTTTATACAGATTTACATTAAAAAATAACATATATTTCCAGTTTACCAGATTCCTTTTGAGTTTGTTGCTACTTTTTAATTTTGTGTTTTTCTCTAGGTTGCCTCCTTGCTTCCCCGAATTTGTAACCATTTAGAAAGAACAAGCAAATTACTTCCATTAGTTTCTTCATCAAACTGTCATTTTCCCAGAATCGAAACAGCGGACTTCGTTTACACACATCGGAAACGTCGTATTAACGAAAATTAAGCATAATTAACATGTCAGAAGGCAACAAAAATAAACATGTCTTCGACCTTTTAAATAAACAGTGGACGTCTAGTTCTCCCGAATCGCAAACGGTTTTCGGACTAACAGACACTTGTTATTCTGCTTCTCTCACCGTCCTCGGACTGACAAACACAAGCAGTGATGTCTACTGCGCTGGGTTCGATTCTCGTTGTTGCTTTAGTCTTCTTGGTGGACGTTGAAGGAAAACCGCAAAACATGGTTTGATCTTTTTCATAAGTTTGCGAATTACTTTGTAATAACAGTGCTGTTGTTGTTGTTGTTGTTGTTATTATTATTATTATTATTATTATTATTATTATTATTATTATTAGTATTAGTATTAGTATTAGTATTATTTATAAATAATTTCTATTATTATGAATATTACAGTATCGAAATATAGGTTTAAGTGTAAAAGATACGTTTAGGCAACGTATTGATATAAAAATTATTTTTCACTTTTAAACTTTTTTCCGATTTCTTTTTTTTTTTTTTTCTTCTATTTTTAGCAATGTAATTCTATCGAATGTTTGAAACAGCATTAGAAAATAACTGTACTTTTATTTATTTAAATTTTTTTTTTTATTATTTACCTATTTAGTTTCGTACTCGATAATAAAAACTTTCGAACGAAGTATTACGTAAATAAATAAACTTACGTTATATATATATATATATATATGTATGTATGTATGTATATAAAATTCTGTTCTTTTTTGTCATATTGTGAATAAAAATTATATTTTAATATTATGCACTTATTGGATGCTAATTTGTCACATTCATTTTTTTAAATCATTGATTCACACGAAGAATGAGGATTACTCAAGAGTACTGAGGAACATCAACACGATACACAAACACGGTATTGTGGCGGCTAAATTAACCGGCGATGACCAAGCCAGGCAGAAAAAATCATTAGGTAAGTTAACAAAATAAAATCTGTATTCATAAACGTAACATTTGTTTTTACGAGTATCTGTGAGGCCTACGTAATCCAAACCCCCGCGTTAAGGATAAAAACGTTCAGAAAAATATGTTATTGCAGTTTCTGAATATTCGTAAAAGTTTTGATTTTATAAAATTAAATAATCATTTGTGATTTATAGCTGTTTAAATAATACTCGTTAATTTTTCCTAAGATTTCTCGTAAATAGTAATCATTATAAGATGATTTTTTTTTTTTTTTTTTTTTTTTGTCAACTATAAACGTTTTAAGATGATTATTTTATTACTAATTCATTTTTAGTAGGTAACAAAATTATATTCTTTTCCATTAAACAGTTTCACTTGTATTATAAAGATAGTTTTATTAATATGCCACAAAGATGATTTCGCAATACACTGAAAAAGCGCCACACACATATATAAAGAAGAAAAAGAAAATAGCTACACTTATATTTAAAATCGGATAATAAATTTCTGTATCAAAATATGACTGGTATCATACGGTCATTTACACACACACAAACACACACACACATAAACACACACAAACACACACACACATAAACACACACACACATAAACACACACACACACACAAACACACACACACATAAACACACACACATAAACAAACACACACAAACACACACACACACACACACACACACACACACACACACACAAACACACACACACACACACACACACACACACACACACATAAGAATCAAGTGAATTGCCTCAGCACGTTTTGAGAGAGTCTGGTATGTTTGTTATTAGTGACGTAGTGAAAAAAAAACACACCTTGCTGTGTACCTCTTTTCAGTTTCTCAATAAGCTTTTCAACTCATTCACTGTTTCTGATAAAGAACCTTCTTGAAATCTGGACCGCAGCCAGCGTTCTATTAAAATAAAAATAATTCTTCTACTTCACGAGTCTGATTCAAGCCTGCGGTAATCATAATGCTGTATGGGAGGGTCTTTCTTTACTCTCTCCTGGGGGGGGGGTTATAATAGATTTCAACGCCTACTTGAGTTCTGCTTGAATAATTCACTGATAGATGCACACTAAAAAAATACTGTATTCTCTCCTATAGTTCTAATTTTTTTTTTTTTTTTTTTCTAAATATTCTTATCTCTACAACGTATCTAGCATTCATTTTCAACATATTAAATTCTCTACCAACACCTCGCCAAATGCTTTATACAAACAGAAAAGCTGCTTCTTATAATAGTAGTAAAGACAAGCAGCGGTAATATTTCGATTAAATATTCGACGGATCAACTTGCCATGATTGTTGGTGTTCTTTCGATATTTACCACCAGAAACTTTTCTCTCTTTTCTTTGTCTTTCTTTTGATAGATATCGTCTTACCAGAATCAATTCTGTCATAATTCTTACTGTTAATATTGATTTGGTTTTTTTCTTCAATAAATTGATGTTGCCATGAAAGTGATCGGCTTAAAACCATGCTAAATAGATTTATTTTCTTAATTATATATATAAATATACATATATATATATATATATACCAGTCATGGGCAAACAGCGGCCCATGTGTCTTTCTGAATGGCCCGCCTAATTTCACGAAGAAAATAACCTTAATTCAAATTTTATGAAATGAATCTATTTTGTATCTACTAATATACTAAAACAAACGTAATTTTTTTTTTTTGTTATAACAGTTCCTGAAGTAAATGAAAATGAAAAATTTATTAAAATAAGCTCTACGTAAAAACACAAAACTGCCTAAATTAGTACCTGCGGCCCGCCTGAGCGTGAGCCATTCTCATGTGGCCCGCTTCTCGAAAAAGGTTGCCCATGCCTGATATATATATATATATATATTTTATTATTATTATTATTATTGTTGTTCTTGTCGTTTGTTACAGACACGCTGATGTGTAATACATGTCGCGGGAATGAGTTTTACTGCGAATATGAAGAAAAAGAATGTGCCCCCGGAGTAAGTATTGTTCATATATAAAACGCATTTTCTGTTTCTGTCTGTGTGTGTGTGTGTGTGTGTGTGTGTGTGTGTGTGTGTGCGTGTTCGCTCGCTTTCCAAAGTAAGATTTATAATATAAAAATGAAATGAAACAAAACAAAACAAAAAGTCTTCAAAGAATATTTATCCGTTCCATTTCATTTAATAAATTTAGTATTAAATTGGCGGTGTTCGGTTTTATGAAAAGGTAATTTAATAAAGGTTTAGCATCATTTATCCTAAGCTATGAAATCAGAAAACAGCTAAAATCCTATAGCTAAAATCAATGTACGAAATCTTTATTTTATAAAAACAAAATTAGAAATATTGAATAAACCTCTCTTCAGGCTATTTTTTTTATAACTGTATGTAAATATATGGGGCTGGAAATATCTATATAAATTAAGACATTCGGATAACTGAAGATAAAGGATTATCAACTTATTCTGTTACACAACTATTTCGAAGAAATGCTAATTTCTACCTGGAAAGGTATTAGCATATTAGTGGGTTGGCGACAAGAAGACACAGACTGGCGTTTTATCTCATTAGTTAATTTTGGACAGAATTCGGTGTGGGAATATTACTATCAGATTAACACATTCCAAATAGCTGCTTGGGAGTCTTTAAGACGTAGTTATTTTAATTCAAATAAGAAGGTTTTTTCTAAAACAAATATAAAAAAAATCCCAAGCAAACGTTAGCCGCTAAGCTGTTTAGTAACATATCTAACAAGCCAAAAACGACTTTTGTTATTTTATATTCTTTCCAGCGTCAAAAATCAAAATTAAATCATAATAAAAATATCGTTAAATACTTTTATTTGAATTCACGAACCTCGTCTTGAAGATTATACCGACTCTTTTTTTTTTTTTTTTTTTTTTTTTTTTTTTTTTTCATTCTGTACAATCAAACTGATATATATATATATATATATAATTAATTATTTTGACATTTCTATTTTGCAGCAAGTCTGTGGCTCGGTGTGGGATAACGACAACAGATTCAGTTTCACTGGCTGCATGGAACCACAGCTGTGTGATCTGATTCAACAGACAGGAGTAACAAGCGTCACATGCTGTGAATCAGACCTCTGCAACTGGAAGTTTTAGCGAAACATTTTTATTTCTTTTTTTTTTTCTTTTCTTACTAAAATAATTATTATGAACAGACTTGACAAGATACCAGTCAGTAGTAATTTAATAACGGATCATGGCCACAAGAACGAGAACGAGAAGATGTAGGAACACTGCTCAAAAAAAAAAAAAAAAAACCCGCATAGAATAAGGAGGATCAGATGTTTTGAAGCAGACTCAGTTATTTGTGTGTTTTATTGTAACATGAAATAGATAGTAAATGTTTTAATATCGTATTTTTTTTTTTTTTTTTACTTTTTATTTAGTTATTTTATTTTACGTTTGTTTGGCAGAATCTTTATGTGATTAACCTCTATGAAAATATTATTAATCAAGAAGCACAAACATACACAAAGAAATATGTAAATAAATACGAATGTCGGCATCAACAAAAAAATCCACGCATACATGTAAACACACATAAGTCATTATATATATATATTATTATTATTATTATTATTACCGTTCCTAAGAGTAATTTATATCCATCCCAATTAAACATGTATATGTGTCTTAATCCAGGGTAAATTGTACCACTTTCTTTGTAACACAAAAGTGTCAGAAAATAAGGAAAGAGGGCCACTCTGAAGGTTCGTGTCTTTATTATTATATTACCATATAATACATTATTATTATTATTATATCCATAAACATTAATTTTGTCGCCTCCTTATCAAAGAATGAGTTCTATTGTATTATAGAGAATAAAGATCGTATTGTCCTCATACAATGACGTCTCTTTGGGCTGCTATTTACAAGGTACGTTTTCCGAACAAATCCTGCATTCATTTTTTCACATAACACCGAGTATAAATTGTTCAGAATACGTGTGTATGGAGCATGTACTGTGATACAGAAATCATGTTATAGTCATTATTTATATATTTGTTAGGGACGACCAATCATAACATGAAGCGCTGAAATATATTATATACTAGAGAGTGTGTTTGTGCATATATTGGTGTGTGTGTGTGTGTGTGTGTGTGTGTGTGTGTGTGTGTGTGTGTGTCCTGTAATCACCATACTTACTGGCAAGCTATGACAACTAGATAAATTTCTGTATTTTCAGGCACTGACCAAAAATATTGCTTTTTGTGACGGAACTATATTTAATTCGATACATTAGTTCATAAATTGGTATTCTAACCTAGGTAGCTGATATATTGACACAGCAACTTGTTATTCCATATAAATACGCACTATAAGTGTCGAACGTAAGAGTTATGCCCCTTGTTGTTACTGCCATATCCAGTTAGGTTTAAATAAAACGATTTAATTACAATGTAAGTTTATTTTGTGTTTATTTTTCAGCGGAAAAATATAGAAAAAGATTCACATGAAATTATCAGTTTCTTTTCATTGTAATGCCATTAAATTAATTTACAAATTAACTTCTAATCATATCAATCATAACGGAACGTTATTTATTTGTTAGTTCTATTTTTTTATTATTTATTTTTTTATTTTATTTTATTTTTATTTTGGTACTAAATACCACAAAACAAAAACAAAATATAAGAACTTTTAACATTCAGTAAATTTTATCTTTCTAAAATTTTAAAATTGAGTACATGTTCCTATAATAATAATAATAATAATAATAATAATAATAATAATAATAATAATAATAATAATAATAATAATAAATAAATAAATAAATAAATAAATAAATAAATCAACAAATAAAATAAAATAAATAAGATGTAAATGAAAAGATAAATCGATAAGGAATAAAAAAAAAAAATCAACAATTAAAAATTAATAAAAAAAAATAAATAAAAAAAAAAAAAAAAAAAAAAAAATTATAAAGAAAATTAAATAACACAAAAGATATCCCTATATTAATCCAAGCTCTGAAAATGGGGGAAAAGAAAAATGTGACATGTTAAGAGATTTCAAAATACCTAGGTGACTTGTATTTACTATTACAAATTAAAATGAAATCATACTCAGTCTATAATGAACAGAAGAGACATATATTGTTGATCTGAGTTTTTAAATATAATTTGTAACTTTCTGAAGATAATTTATATGTGTATAATACACTGTATTAGACTTTTGCAAGCTGCAGTTACTAATACTAATGTTGATCGATCGAATCTTGCATTTTCATGATTTTGACGGTGACTACAGCCTCTGACACGATCGTATAGAAACTAAGAAAGAATTAAACTGCGAATGAGGTAGTAGTTAAAATGTTATGGGAGATACGAGAATTTAATTAAATTAAAATTTACACTATTGGAATTGTAGGAAAATAAAAATTAACATTACTAAGTTATTTGTCTAATTACCGTCATAAGTATAGCATCATTTTATAATTTATTCCATGCTCTTTCCAGTGGTGTAGAAATAATTTTCTTTTGTTTGTTATTTAATTAATTGTGAACATTTATAATCGGATAATTTTAGCGCACAGACGTACGTTTGTTTTTACCATCGCCGGAAGTTCAGACCTAGTTTGACAGAGTTATGGTGTCTATGCGCGGTCTAGTTTATAATCTACGTCATTGGCTATAACCGGCATAATCCGGAAACCAATCAGAAATTGTAGCCTCGTTTTGATATGTGGTAAAATGGACGCATTTCCTTTAGAAATTAACAGTTTCCAAAATTGTTGATTTGTGATGCGTTTTCAAAGAAAAAGACAATTAAAACAGCCTCAATTATGGCCCATGATGACGCGGCCTTTGGAGAATCGGGCTATGCACAAGATTATCAATTTAGCGCTTTGGCACACATTGACCACATGGACTTCATCAATGATGACGAACCCCTGGATACGTTTTTCCATCGAGTCGATTCTGATCAAATCGTTTATCAAACTAGGAGGCGGAAAGCTAAGCTGATTAGCAAATATTTAATGGGTGATCTTTTAGGGGAAGGTTCATACGGCAAAGTCAAAGAAATGTTAGATACTGAATCACTGTGTAGACGAGCTGTAAAAATTTTAAAACGAAGAAAATTACGGAAAATTCCCAATGGAGAGCAAAATGTTCAGAGGTAAAATATGTTTATATTGGGAAAATATATGATAATTGATATACTATCATGTAGACACATTTAAAAAATTATAATAATAAAACAACTCTGGAATATGACAACAACGGATTATAGAGTAACAATTATTTCAATAATTTTTATTATTATTATTTTTTTATTTATTAAAGATAAATGATGAAGGGGAAAAAGACAGGAAAACATTTGATAATGAAAGGGACATTTGCAATTACAAATTTAGGAGGATAATTGTTAGAATTATGTATCAGTAAGTTAGTGTGAAAAGAGCCATGTTAGTAAATGGAATGTATACTATATACGTTTTTGCTTTCATTTTTACATTACATTACTGTTATTATTATTTCTGTTATTATTATTATTATTATTATTATTATTATTATTATTATTATAAAATATATATAAAATAAAATAGAAATCTTCCCAAAAGTGCCAGAATAGTAGAATTTTGAGATTGGTTTGAATCAACCTCAGAGAGCCAGCAAGTACCTGACAGCTGGTTTATCAAAGCCTGTGGTATACATGTACTTTACTGTTTATGGGGAACACTGCAGTATTTATGCTTGTATGTTTGGGTGTATTAATATATTATAAATATTATTACTAATTTATTTATTTATTCTAATTTTATTTTTAATTTATTTATATATTCTTATTTTATTTTTATTTATTTATTTATTTATTCTTATTTTATTTGATTTGATGTGAATATTTGGGGGTTTGTGGGCTGAAGGGATTTATTACTTTAAATGAGATCCAGCAAATGAAAATAAGAAACATGATACAAAACTAAAAGTCTGCAGGATGCATGTCAGTTGTGTTGTTAATGCATGTTCTGAGCCATGTCTCTGCATGGACAGAACCAGCCACTGAGGTTCTAGGGTAATCCATTCATCTTGGAGTTTTTGCTCAAAACCTCAAACACCATGAAACTTACTGAATGCACAGTCCCATAAATGCTTGTTTGGTAAAAGTTCAGGCAACAGAACTGGCCATTTCAATTCAAGTTTATCTCTGTATAAGCTTTCTTGCTGACCTAATGAAGTACACGGTGAGCACTAAAAAAATATGAGATATGACAGAATGAAAGTCTTGAATAGAAGATATTAATGTAATATTGGGATGACTGCATTCTGTGGTACGCATATAGATATATTCTGTAATTATAACTGGTTCCACCAAATATCATAAACACTTCTGCTTCCCTATCAATCTGCTTTGGTCCACTTACACTGATGCCATTTTCCAAGACAGTGCCAAACACCTAGTCATCTCTATCAGTATTTCCAAGATTAAAATTTAAAACTAGTCACCTTCTCATTACCATCTATTCCAATAAGACTAATTTAAAAGTGAATTTCTGTATGATAATTCAGCCAGTGGAAGGGCGTCTAGCATCCTGTTATCTGTAAATGACAAACAACTACACTCTGTCTCCCTTGAATCATAGTCCTGTGCGTGCATTTGGTGGTATGTGGCTGCATAATATATACAACTATGTGACAGTTTTTCCAGTGTCACAGTCCTCTATTGATTAGGTTATTGGCGAACATAAGTGACCTCAGTTTGATGTAAATGAATAAAACATTTTGATGCAGATGAATGATGGCACTTAAGATGATATACTAGTCAGAGTTTTTTTTTGTTCTTGTGATCTCAATACAGGCACTGTAATATTTATCAAATTAAACAACCACTAAAAACAATTGCAAATGACTTTTATAGGAAGTGATTTAAGCTTTCGCAGTTTTCATCCAAAGTTACTTATTGTGTTTTAGTGGCTATCTATAACTTGTAATAATCTGTGATTTCTCTTTAAATTGTTGTAATAGTAGTGCATTTTTTAAAAAAATTTATAATTCCCAGTTTGTAAGTTATTCTTATTTATTTTATTAACTAAAGTAATATTTTTATCATTATCTATACTTAAAACCAACTACAGCATATCTAGTTTGGGATTGTTTTGTGGATTTTTATATTTTTTAAAATTCTTTCCATTGTGTTTTCAGATATGTTTTATAAAGCTGTGTTCTTTGTGATCTGAATTTATACGTCTATAGTTATTAGAAACCATCAATAATTCCCAAATTTGTATATTTATTTCAATATAAAGATGTCATAGAAATTTATGAGTATGTTAGAAATAGAGATATCTTATTTTCTAAAAATAAAGAAAGTATATTAATTAAAGATACTTAATTACATTTGAAACTAAAATTATGTGCAAATATGTAAGCATATATATTAATTTGTATTTTTGATGGGGCCTATTTATTTATGTATTTTTTTTTTTTTTTTTTTTTTTCTCAGAGAAATCCAACTGCTGAAAACACTACATCACAAGAATATTATCCATCTGGTAGACGTGCTTCACAATGAAGAAAAACAGAAAATGTGGGTCAACAATTTTAGCTCACACTGCCAGCATTTTCATCCCAATCATTCCCAATAGGGTTTACATCAGCTTGTCTGCAGAGGACAAAGCTCATGTATCTCCTGTAAGCATTGGCACCGTGCACATGTTGATTAGTCATTCTGTTCATCCATCTACAGCATATATTACTTTTCAAGACCAATTTCCTTCTGGCAGTATTTACTTTTCACATTCTAATATATTACGTTTTTTTTTTTTTTTTTTTTTTGATTTTTAAAAAAGAATTTCACCGATCTGTGTCTGTTAAAATTCAGACTGTATTATGGTTTTTAATTAGTTATCGTAAATTAAAATGTTTTAATAACAGTTTTATACATACAACACATGTGTATTGTGCTTATGAATTGCTACTGTTATCCATTCTCCACGTCATGTTTATTTTTGCACGTCATGCTTTTTGTTAATTTCATTCTGAAATTTTCACTACGTGTGTATGTGTATGTGTTTTTAATGTAACATATTTCCCTGTTAGTCACACATGAATAGTAATCCACAAAATGTTAATTGCAATATTCCGAGCAAGTTAATTGTATTTGTTTCTGCTCACATTACTGCTTTAACATTTCTCTCTACTGTGTAACAATGTATATTTTTATTGAATTGAATGGTTTAGTACAGTAGTATGAGTGAGAAAGATAACTCATTCATTTTATTTAAAGATTGTTTTTAATTAAGTATTACAGTTTCTAATCAGTTTCTACAGAGGTATCGTATTTTTTATTTTAATGCATTGAAGATATTTTGTTTTACTTACAGTTATTATTATTATTAAATATAAATATTTTTAATATTTTTAATTAAATTTATAAAGGATGGTAGCTATTCATTTTATTCTAAATATTTTCGAATTTGTCCAAAATGTACATGTTTTAGAAATGACTTAGATTTAGAATTTTTATTTATTAATATTATTTTTGATTATTCAGGTATATTGTCATGGAATACTGTGTGAGTGAGCTACAAGAAATGTTGGACAGTGTTCCTGAAAAGAAATTTCCTGTTTGGCAGGCACATGGGTATGAACAAAAAATATCCACTGTTTTCAGATAACAGTTGGTCCTGTTGATTTCCAAACTGACATAAATTTAAAAAGATTTTCAGACTTTAATCTTTTATAAGTACACATTTACATATTTTTTAACTCGATAATTCTTTAGATACATCAGTAAAGTTCAAAATGTGTTTCCCGTAGAGCACAAATGAACTTATGTAGTTTTAAAATTAAGACTCTCTATTTTTGTTTTTTATATCGATTTTGCTATTAATCTGAAAACAAATTATTTATTTATTTATTTATTATTATTACTTTTTTATTTTATTATTTATTTAATTTTTTATTAATTTTTATTAAAATTCCATTTTATTTACATTTGCTCTCTTGTGTTGTTGGTTTTTGTTTTTTTTTTTTGTTTTTTTTAATTATTATTATTATTATTTTTTTTCTCATCTCAGGTATTTTTGTCAGTTGATGGATGGTTTAGAATATTTACACAGTCAAGGAATTGTACATAAAGATATTAAACCTGGAAATCTGCTGCTGACCACAGACGAAACACTGAAGATAACAGATCTAGGCGTTGCCGAGGTAAGGCATTAATAACCGCTCAGTGAAATTATTCAAACTAACAACACTGATATGTTGTCTGTCTGCAAGTGTGTGAACAGAATTAATCACATTTTGAACATTTATTCTCCTTTTCTTGTAACATATTAAAATATTATATAACTTTTTTTTTTTTTTTTTTTTTTTACCATATGTAATGTCTAGTTGACAAAATAGATTAACATGTATTCTGTTGTATCATAAATTTTTACAAATTTTATCCCTGTCTGTCTAGCTACTTTGCAAACATTTCTGAAACCTTATTATTATGTACTTTTTTATTTTTATTTTTATTTTTGTCAGAAAATTGACATGTTTTCACAAGACGACACATCCCGTACAAGTCAAGGATCACCTGCATTCCAGCCTCCCGAGATAGCTAATGGCGATAATTCTTTTTCTGGCTTTAAAATAGATGTTTGGTCATCTGGTGTGACATTGTAAGTTTGCTTTTCAGTGTATTAAACAGATTAAAATATTACAAAATAAATATACATGTTGTAATCTTACGTTGTGTTGATTTTTCATTAGCGTTTAGATGTGTGGTGCTATGGTATGATGTGTAAAATTTTGTTACTATTTATAATAATATTTAAATGCATAGCATTATCTAAGTACTGAAGAAAAAAAAGGTAATTATTATTACACTTTTCTCTGATTTCAGATACAATTTAACAACTGGATTGTACCCTTTTGAAGGCGATAATATTTACAAACTTTTTGAAAATATTGGTAAAGGAGAGTTCACCATACCAGATTTTTTAGAAGATTTATTAAAAGACTTAATAAGAGGTATTTATTGATTATCCTAGAAATTTGCCATTTTTTAACATTATTGTTCAGGTTTTAGTAAAAACAGAAAGAAAAAAAGAATCAGTATACAAACACTGAAGTTTTAACTGTGAATCACTTTGTCTATTAAAATTGGTGAGTTTGGTAACAAAGCTATCACTCAGCTCTAAGAGTACTGTCTTAATGAATGATAAATACCAGAATGAATCCAATAATATGTTGTTTGTTTTTAAATCTGTATTACTCATTTGATAACAGATATTTAACTGAGCTAGTGTTAAAAAAATATTCGTTCATTCATTCTGATTTGTGACTAATGTTCTTGAGTTAATTATCTAGCACTAAATCTTTTATTGTACAGAGCAAGTCAGATATTTAAAAATAATAATAATAATAATAATAAATGAGATTACATCTTCTTTTTTATTTTCCCAGGAATGTTGGCATACAAAGCCAATGATAGAATATCAGTGCAACAAGTCAAACGTCATTCGTAAGTAAATTTACTCGCTAAAGAACATAGTTATTTAAATTCTCAAAAGAGAGTCGATTACATGTTCTAGATAGTAAGATTTAAAAAAATTTAGTATGTAGTATTAATAAATACGTTTATTATGATACAGTAAATACATTTATTTGATATATCTTCATTATGTGGTCTTGTCTTTAAAAAAAAAATGGAAAACTTTCATTTTTTTTTAAATTTTTTTTCTCTGTATGGATTTGATGGCATACTGACAATAGTACAGTTGAAGTATTCTAATAATAATAATTATAATTATGTTACAGCAGAAAAAAATTATCTGAAAATAGCAAAGCTCTTCAGAAAACATTTATAATGAGATAAATTTCCAAAAATGTGAGAAGCTGATTTTGAGATATTGGAGTAGTAAAACAGAGTATTTTTTTGTTTCTGTTTCTCAGATGGTTTAGAAAAAAGCACCCAGAGATGTCAGACAAGGTGTTGTTCCCGCCTCACAGTGATGGTGACGTGCTACGTGGTATGACGGTGGTGCCGTACTTAGAAGACCTGCACGGAGAGAACCAGGATGATGATGATGCGTACGAGGATGATGAGATAGTCACGGAGTATAATAATCATCAAGCGGCGCAGATAGCTGACGGTTTGTTTTACTTTGCTGTTAAATTCCCGTTAAATAGCACTAAGCTCATGTGATAAACTGTTCTTACAAGTGTTTTTTAACTCCAGTTTAAGACTGGTAGATTATGTCATGTATATGATAACACCTTTAAAATGAGACTTTTTTTTTAGTTGGCATCCAGTCTTTGCTCATAAGAGAATATTTAAAAGTAAGCTAATGAGTATGTGAGAAGTTTTATCTTTTGTTCTGATTTCATGTTTACAGGCTGAAGCATAAAATACACTAGATAAACAAGGGCAGAGTTGTCAGTTCTTTGACTGGACAACCATTTTTAAAATCTGTTCCCATAGTTACGTGAATCCAAGATCTTTGAAAGAAATTAAATAATAAGTAACTTTTAAACGTCAGCAACAGAAAAGTCATAAAGTGATAGAATTTTAATTTGGTTTATTTGTTTTCATTGTGTATACATGTACAAAAAAATTCTTTTTTTTTATATTTTAATAAAATTCAGGTGAAGTTGTTGCAGCTGAAACTGATGTTAAAAACAATGCACAAGAATGCAAAAATAATTCTGCCAAAGATGCAAAGCACAAAAAGGGAAAAGGGAAGGGGAAAAGTGGCTCTAGTAAATATTTCAGTTCGTGCAAACAGTCTTGATGCTGGGACGATGGATCCTGACTGATTTGAGCGCAGAAAGGTGCAGTGTGAAGTAGCTGAATGTTCTGTGTGGGGATTTCTGGATGTTGGCGATTGCAGAATGTTTTGCTGTTTTTCAATCAGCACACAGAGATAAGAGAGAATACTGCCACTTGATTTTATCCCCTTGTTTCTGTACATTCATTTGTCATAGACACATTTTACACAAGTACACCTACATAAAAAATGTACTGCATGCACATGTACACTACATTCATATACAAACAGAAAATCACACTACATATGTGTATATGCAAGCACATGTACACAGTGTCTGTGTTTATAACATATATATATATATATATATCACATGCATATGCACACACACACATGCACACATTCAAAAAACATTCAATGATTTAAAAATGACGAAACTGTGATACAAGTGCTGTCATATCCTATTAGATAGATGGAATAATTTGATAATCAGTGAATCAGTTTGTGGAGAGGTGACCATATCCCAATGGGATAGATCTGTATTTAAAAACTGATATTGTTTTTTTTTTTTTTTTTTCATGAAAGGTTATTTGTCAAAAGATAGCCAGTGTGATATTTTAGGATTTTCTGGGGGTGTTTTTTTTTTTTTTTTTTTTTTCTATCCCTGCCATTGTGATGCAGCAATGTTATATTTCTGACGAAGATGAAAAAAATAAAAGTGTCACATTTGGCAGACATTGTATAAATATTAATTTAGACAGATGTTATTAGTAATTATTTTTCTAGTATCAAGGGAAAAAAATAAAAAATATATATATATATAAATATATACATGTGTGTATATAACTATCTATTACAGTTTTTTTATTATTAACCTTTTAAAACTTTACAAGTGATGACATGGTTACATAATTATATTTTTAGAGTCCTTTCATGGCCTGTCTGATGGGAAGCAGCTAAAACATGAATCAGATTGTAATTTTTTTTTTTTTTTAACTCCAGTCATGATTTGTATTTCATGTAAATAAATCAAAATATCGAATCTTTCTAATATTTCCATCACAGGATGGTATATAATGTTATATCTGTATTTAAAATGATTTATTTTTGTCTACGAATTAATGTTAAAAGCCAAGTGCTAAATAATGAAGAATAATTATTTAATATAATTAACCTACATGACTCATTTAAGTTTTAAATTTCAAAGCATTTGTGTTGGGTAATTTAAATGATGTTCTTGTTTATTTCTTACAAACTGATGTAGGAGATTTAATAAGGTGCATGGTATCAGGAGCAGAAATTAATATAGTTTCATTAATTATCGAGGGGTTGATTTCATTAACCTTTTTTTAAAATTATTATTATTATTATTTTATTTTTTCAATAACGTCACACAGGATAATGCTAAGTGCTGTTTTAAAAAAAATTCTGTTGTAGATCTTTGATTTTAAAAAAGAATTGAACTGTTACAGTTTAACTGCTGCATAACAGCTAAAAACATACAGAAATAGTAATACTTTTTTAAAAAAAAATTTTTTTTTAATATCAGTTATTTGTGATATTTGAGAAAAATCGGTATTGTTATCCTTGAAAAACAAAATTGCTTGTACTTTATTCTTTATTTTTTTTTTTTTTTATTTTATTATTATTTTATTTATATAATTTTTAGAATTTTATTATAATTATTACTTTCATTTATTAACTTTCAGTGTCAAACTGGTACTTACAAAGCTTTATCATTAAGTTATTTGTAACCTGTATTTCATCTATATATATATATATATATATACATCATAAAATATATGACTGATCTTCTCCATTATTACTATTACTATTATTATTATTATTAAGAGATGTAATATTTAGTGCTGTCATTTTATTTGTATATAACAGATTGTGGAATCGTTTTAGCTAAATAATGAAAAGGACAAGAATTCTATTTATTGGAAAACGCAAAGATGTACAGAGATCCAGTCTTAATATAAAGAGTCATTCTTATAATGCAACATGTAACCCTCAAAATAGCGAATGTTTTGTATATTTTTTATTTGTTGCCTGTGATCAGTTACTGTATAAATGAGAGAGAAAAAATGGTGACTCAGGCATGGAAGGACTGTAACTTTTGACCTGATGTGTTGAGAGTGATGTCAGTTGAGGAACACAGCTTGTTCTGTTAAAAAAAAAAAAAAGAGCTAAGTCATTATAATTCAGATTTCAAAGTAAAGAAGTTGACTTGTTTTGCGAGGATGCGTCTGTGTTGTTTTGATCTCTTTTGTCTGTGTTTAATGTAAGACATTATAAATATATAATTGTAACTGACAAGTTGGGTCCATGTGGAAAAAAAAATGGGATTCAGTTACCAGTTTATTTTAATTTTTTATTTTTATTTGACTTGTTTCCTTCGGAAAAGAAAGAAAAACAATATGGTCCAATATGTAAATGTGTTTTACAGAAAATTTATACAGTTTAATTTTATTGTATTTTTATGACCATCTCAGAAATTGTTTCAGTTTTGTATGTTTAATTTATTATGTTTATTTTTTGTTATTTATTTATTTATTTAGTTTTTCAAAATTTTCAGCAGTACATTAGTTGTTTATTCAATTATTTAATTTGTTTACATATGTTAAAGGCTGTGCACAATTAATTTGTTTTGCTCATTAATCCATAAGACCATTATTTAGAAATATTCTGTATTCTGTCAGATCACTACATTTATTACTATATTTATTATTGAACTATTTCTTTTCATTTAATAAGAATGTCTTAGAGAACTAGATTCATAACCCTTTACAGCTGAAATATTGCTATCTGTTGAAGAAATTTAAAAATCATGTTTAGACAGAGAAATGTCCCCTTTACCAACTACGAAGTTTGTTTAGGTTATTAATTTTTTCCATTAAATAAGCATTACATTTTCCTGAAAGTATTGCCTTAAATTCAAACAAAAATAAATAGCTTTATAAAAGATTAAAAAAATATCTATTAAAATTTGATCTGAACAATTTGCAAAGAGTCTGTATTAAATAACCATGACCATTTCATGGAAACAAATTCATATCACCAAAGAATCCACCATCTTGTGATGGATGGATGGATGCATGTCATTATATCACTGAGTTTATTTTATTAATTTATTCATTGGTCACACGTCTAAAAAGATACAAGAATAATTCTGTGCATAACCATTTTATATGACGATAACGATTATTTTTACAGAGAGAAAATACTGAATGAAAAAAAACAGTGGATGTTGGAAGAATTATTTATTATTAAGAAGAATGATTATACTTGGGATTTTTCTGACATTTAGGCATCTATATTTGATGTACTGAAAAATACAAGTAACAGTACTATTACACATACCAAGATATTGCTTATTTTATTAGCTAAAAATGTGTATCCAGTTTATTTGTTAAAGCAAAAAGTAATCAGAAAGGATGTATTATATTTTGTTGTCTGTTCATTTATATATGTGTCTATTTATACTTTGTATTGCGTAAATTAAATATCATTTTGTATCAAATTGAAATCTGATTAAAAAAATAATAATTTTGAAACAAAATAAAAGATTAAGAAAAAAAGGAAAAAGTGAGAAAGTTTGAAAGAAAAACATTGGTATATAATTCGTAAGTCCTCCGATACCTTGGTTTTGTCATTGAGCAAAACCCTGTCTTTAATTATTATTATTTTTTTTTTTTTTTCAATTATTATTGATATTATTATCATACAGTCTATTTCAAAACAAAACAAAAATGTCAAAAAGTGCTATTACTTCTTTTTTATATAATAAGTAAACAGCTGGATCTCTTTTTATTGTTTTAGAAAAATCCTAAAACATTTCTGAAACATCTAGTCACAGAAATATAATTATATTTCACTGTAGTCTTTGTCATCTGTGGATGTTTACATTCATTTCTTTATAAAGTTAAAAATACAAAAATATATAAATTTGTTTGGGAACAGTGGTATGTAATAAGTAATCAAAATAAAAACGTTTCATTTTTTGTGTTAATTTAAAATGTTTTTGTCCGTTTCATTTCCCAATCTTAGATTATTCACAAATATTCAAATATATATATGTAATCTTATAAATAAAATAAAAAAATGGAATTTTGATAATGAAAGACAGTTTCATAATTTTTCAGTTATATTTCATTTCAGTTACCTGTATTTGAAGAGTCTGTGTTGAGAATTTATGTGATGTCAGAATACCTCCATTCTTGGAGATAAGGCCTTTTCCTTTCAATGAATGAGATATGCTATTCCCCAGTTTAAAAATAAAATAGTTATGGAATCATTGCTGTATTAGTAAAAGATAACAGCACTGTCTTAGTACAACAGCAGAGATGAACTTCAGTAATTCTACAGCTGATCTTAAAACAGCTGCTTCACTTTATTTTTCCACACCTTTATTATTTCTCACAAGCCTTAATAAACTTGTAACGGGAAGACTTGTATCTGCTTCAGTGTACTGACCAGGAGAACAATAGGGCATTATTTTCAGTTCAATTTTTTTTGTTTGTTTTTTTTTTTGTTGTTAAAAGAAGGTTTGTTGTGTACAGAAAAAGTATATTTTCAATTGCTTGGTTATATCTGAGGTGTACAGATTTCATTAAAAACAGATGGGTTTAAATTTGTCCATTTCTTCTGTGTTTTTTTAATAGGGTTTAAAAGAAATTGGAAAAGATTCTAATTGTTGTTGCTAGTCAAGCCTTTCCCTTGTCAGTCAGCAAAAGTGACCAAATATGACTAATTTTAAACTGTATCTCATGAATGCTTGTGTATCATTCCAGAGAATGTACCATTGTTTTACTAACCAATTTGTGTTTCATACAACATTTTTGTGAACTGTGTAAGGATTCAGGACTGTGTATATATATATATATATATATATATAATCATTAGGATCAGACTAATCTAGCATTAATAATGCAATAAACAGAAAAAGAATAGTTTGGCATCTGCTATAGTTATACAATATAAAAAGCTGGGACTATTCTCCATCAAAAATAACGTTCTCTTCAGTAATCCTTTTAATATCAACATGACGTTTTCAAAAGATTTTCTGATGAATTTCATGCATATAATTAGGTGTGTGTGTTGTGTTGTATTTACATGTATCCTGCTAATGCTTCATTAAGTTTGCTGATTGTGTTAACAGCTGGTTTGTATTTTATTCTCTTTATTAATTAATTTTGTTTTATTATTATTATTTTGGTATATAACAAAGCTGGTTTATTTATAAAGACACTACTACGTTACTTTTTCACGGCAGCTAAAACAGACTGTGAATGTTATATTATTTAGTGTTATGTAGTTGATAGTTGTTTTTTTTTTTTTTTTTTTTTTTTTTTTTTTTTACACTTTTCAGCACTTTGATACTAATGTGTTTGTCTGTTACAAAATAACTGCCCAGTGATGATAGGAAAGTTTTTACTCTAGAACAGTGTTGTTCTCAGAGGTTTGTTGTAACAGACTGAAATTACGAGTCCAAACGTAAAATAAGATTAACGTGGATAAAAATTTAGATTTTCTTAGATGTCTGTTGCTTGTGAAAAGATATTGTGAATTGTCAGTGAGAAGATCCCTGATGTTTCACTATTGGCTGATATTATTTAGTTTAAATACAAAATATATAAAAAGTAACACAGGGATGGATAACTTATATTTCATATAGCTCTTATTTCATATATATATATATATATGTGTGTGTATATATAATCTTCATTAATTAAAAATACAATCAACAGCAGTTTTTTCCTTTTATTAAAGCTACTTTTAATATCAGTATCCTGATTAACATGATTTAACAAACAAAAAAAAACATGCTAAAAATAGTTAATCTTTTAACACATTCTTTATCTGTTAACCATTAAGAATTCTCTGTATATATATATATATTTATTTATTATTTTTTTTCTAAATATTGTAATTAAAAACTGATCTCTAAACAATTTTACTTATCTCTAAAATGGATACAATCATTCTGTCGATTAGTGTATAGGAATGTACTGATAGGTATTTTGATCTTATGTGAGCAGATGTTCCCAACATATATAAACTTGTTATTGTTTATTCATTGATGATATGCAATACTGTTGGTCTGTAATATGCCCATACATACATGAGATAGTAGAAATATTTGTTTGTATTTTACATAATCGGTAAATTATTAACGTGAAACACTTTGAAAAATGGTCTACGCAAGTGTATTGTTGCTTTTATGTGCCCAAGATAAGCTTTTGTTTACTTTTGTTTATTTTTTTCAAAAATCTTTGTATTTCACACTTTTGCATCATGAATAATATTCGCCTGCAGATATTGTTACAAATGTTAATAAGTATTTGATCACCTGTATTTTGTTAATTCTAAATCTTTAAAATGTAACATTTTGATTTACTAATAATTAACAGTAAATACATATAATGAAGTAGAATAATAATAATTTTAAATTAAAAAAAAAATTATGATTATTATTATTTTTTATTATTTCTTATTATTTCTTTATATTATTTTTTGTGTTTTTGTAACATTTCTGTAGGTTATGTATTATGTTACAGATTTTGAAAAAAGAAAAAAGATTTGACATGTAAAAAGAATATTTATATTGTTGTTAGAAGACCAGTCTAAATATACGGTGATGACTGAGATGGGAAGATGATGCTTGCTCTGCAATGTTTGAAGATAATGGTGTGGAACTCATGTTTTGTACAAATGTGTTTCATGTTCATTATGTTATTATTCTGTGTAACAACATAAACTGATTTTATGCTCGAATGTGTTGCTTTATTTCTGTTCATTAAGAAATAATAGTTAGTCTCAATGTAAATGAAAAGCATCTAAAACTTCATTGAAAGATTTTGTGGCTGGCGTTACAGCATCTTAAACAATTTTTGTATGTTATTTAAATTTAATAAACTTACTTCTAACATCTTTTTAATAATATTTTAATGATGCCATGTTGATCTTTTTTAGTCTATAACAAAATGGGCTGGTATAGTAATTATATTCCGTTCCATATTAAACATTTTCAGATATCACAAAAGTGAGTAGTCAAAAGATTAAAGTTGATAAAATATAAATTCCTTTAAAACCAAATCTTGAGTGATAGTTTCAGTAATCTTTTTTTTATTATTATTTTATTCTAGAAACATATGGATTTTAAGATGAATCTTTTTATCTGAAACATTTCTAAATACCTCTTGAATACTTCTGTATGTCATTCTTTTGTTATTAATTATTATCATTAAGAATGATTGCTTATAATACCAGCAGCCTGGATAAAAACAAATTGTTTCTACATCACACATAGCATCTCAAGGAAATTTTTCAAAAATTACAAAGATAATAAAAATATAAAATTTTATTTGCAGCACTGCACACAAATAAAATCATAAAAATTTACCAGGTATTCTTAAAAATACAAATTTAAAAAAAAAAAAAAAAAAAAAAAAGGAGTTAATTATTGATCAGTAAGTCTGGTGCAGACATCAGAAGCTTTCTCCTTGCGATTTTCCATCTTTGCAATCCTTGACCCAAACTGAATTGCTCGTTTGGGCAGAACAGCAGTGGAAGACAAACCAAGTTCAAGAGCTGCTACTCTTAACACAAGCTTTTCTCCAAGTCCTCGAGGTAAACTGAGATCTGCCTGGAAATTTTAAACAGACAAACAAAATTATTTGTGCCTGTTAAAACGCACAATAATAACAAGAAATTTCCTTTCTTACACGTGTTACAGTACATAACTTATTTCACACCAAGAATATAATGATGTGTTGACTACTACTTTCTTTTCAGTTTTTAAAAATCAACCTTATGCCACAAACCAGTGTGCCTTATTAAATCTATGGATGCTAAATAATAAAACATCTGTTGTATTTTACTGTTATTATTAAAATTGTTCTTACTTTGAGATGCATGGGAAGAGAAGCAAGGAAACTGACAACCTGCTCATCCAAAAATGGAATGCGAGATTCCTTTCCATGGTCTGCAATAATTCTGTGAATTACAAAAAAGAAATAAATGTAAAATGGTCTAAATTAACCACTTGGTTACCAGTTTTGCCAGATAACAGTAACATTTTGAACTGAGAAAGATGTCAGTACAGTAATAAAATTAATTAATTATTATTTCAATTTTTCTCATACAATTTAAAGTATAAATTAAATAATAAACTTTGTGTAAAAATATTCAATTAAAACCAGACTGTATGAAATAATGTCTATGAAATAAAAACTTAGTGAAAAAGTTTTAAAATTGAACATATTCATCATATTTAAATGTAAATAATGTTTACTTCTTGTAATAAATTTAATACAATCATAAAGTTAATATTACTAAATTTCAAATATAAAAACAAATTAACAATGAAGTCACCTATCATCTCTACCAAGATTTCTGGCTGATATTCTTGTAATCTCCAACTCTGTTTCTTTCAAGATGCCAGACCACCCTTTATCTCTATAAAATAAAATATTTTACTCCATCAACAAATTAACAAACACTTCTAAATGCACAGTTATTTATCTAATACTACTGAGAAATTACTGGCACACAGATTCACAGACATGTACAGTATTTACTTATATACAATGAAATCAAAAGTGATCTACATTGCTATTTATTTAATAAGTCTCCACTACCAACTTTTTTAATCCAAAAGTAAAAACATTTGGATATAAATGTAAAAAAAAAAAAAAAAAAAAAAAAAAAAAAAAAAGATGGGTAAAAGCTGTGTTATTGCAAAGAAAAGTGTAAAAACCTGAAAGTGGATCTGTGTCTGGAATAACCAGCCAACTGTTCATCAGCTCCCATTCCACAGAGAATAACCTGCAATCAAACAGTTTTCTTTATAACATCAAATTTTACAATGAAATCTTTCCTAATTAAAAAAAAACAAATAATAATAAAAATTTCACCTCAAAGCTGGATTTCAAACAACATAATCACTGTTGATAATCTTTTATGCCTTAGAAACATTATTACCATTTGTAGATTTATAATATCATGTAGGATTTTTTTTTTTTTTTTTTTATTATTATTTTTTTTTTTTTTTTTTTTTTGGAGTTATAGATTTTTTTTTCAAATGCCTTTTTCTGAAATATGTTACTTTTGCACTGCTCTTGTACTTCATGCCTCTGTTTGGCCCATTACCCACAATGCCTTCACCTCTTGCTGCAAACCACACTGCACAGCCAATACTGTCATCCAGGACTGAATTGAGAGGATAAATCAAACTGCTCACTCTCTGGCATCTGAAAATCAATTCACCATTATCTGCAGTCATCCATTTAGTTAATTTCTACAGTTTTCTTCTTTTTAAGGATTGCCTCTGCCATACCCTATGTCTAAAAAGCCTCTTTTTTTGTTTCTTTTAAAAAAAAAACCCATCTCTGAACATAAACTTACACTATTTTATATGCATCTTCATTTTTGAGACTGTTATGCTTTATTATTAGCAAAGGTTAGTATTTAAAATAAATAAAACAATGACTCTGAAGTACATAACCTGTACTTATGTTATTTGTCCATATTATCAAAGGTATTCTTCAATGAAGCATATTTTGCTTTCAAACTTGAAACAAAACACAATGGTAGCAGTAGTAATATCTGAATTAATTAATAATAACAATAACAGCAATACTGATAATGTCAAAACATTTACCTAAATTCCTGAAGTTCGGACTTGGTTACATTGATCTGAAATTAGACAAGACATATATATATATATATATATATATATATACCATTTCAAAATAACTGTGCAGATATCATAATTTAATATCTGCAATCATTTTTATGTTTTAACAGATGAAATTATATGCCTATTTTCTATTCCTTTCTTCTTTTAATGATCCACTGTCTAATTAATTAAACTTTTCATAAACTGATAACTGTTAGCATTAGTAAATGAATAATTATTAACAACCTCTATAAAATTCCAAATTCGTTTTGGGTTTAATTCAGACAAAGCTGTGTATCCAGTCAGTCTATCAGGGACTTCAAAGTTTTTCTCCTGTTGACACTGACTTCTGAAAAAGGATAATAATAACAATAACAACAACAACAACAATAATAACTATAACAACAACAATAATAATAACAATAATAACAATAACAACAATACTAATAATAGTAATAGCAATACCAATAACAACATTAATAATAATAATAATAATAATAGCAATAGCAATAATAATATCAATAACAATAACAATAACAATAACAACAATAATAATAGCAACAATAATAATAATAATAATAATAATAAATAGATATAGATATAGATATATAGATAGATAGATAGATAAATACTTTGTCTATCTGTAGTTTAATGTTGATTAAAAAGGCCAATTCCTTTGCTGAATTCAGAACAATGGCCTTATAGTAAAATCATTTGTTTTAAGTTTAGCATTTCAGCTGTCCAACTGTGCAATTAATGTTTCTTATTTATACATAAATTATTGAACTATTAAATTACAATCAAATTAAAAATACAAACCCTTCAGTCTTCTGTTTCTTTTCATTTTTCTTAAGAGGACCATTTTTGGCTTGTTCAAAAGCTACGTTTAATAAATCAATTGATTCATCTGGTGGAATCACTCTGTAAAATAAAAACATCTTTACTTATTTTTTGTATTATTATTATTAGTAGTAGTAGTAGTAGTAATAGTAGTATTAACAGTTTAATAGTTATATTATGGTAAATCAAGTTAATAAAACTGTGTCAGATAATTTTTAAAATAAAATTAGATAGCATTAGATAACTAACTAACTGAAGAACAAAACTGTATAAACATTTTGTTTACAGATGTTGTTAACATTAGTAGAGATGATATGTATAATGATCCTTAACCTAAATGTATCTTCAGATTTCTTGTAATGAAAATAAAAACAAAACACTTATATACCCAAATATGAAATATATCACATATAAAAATACCTGTCTGCTAAAGCTGCTATAACTGTGGAATCAATTCCTCCAGAAAATAATACAGCAACATGAGCTTCTGGTCTTACTGCATCGAGATTCTCTTCTGAAAGATCTACATCATTACTCCATTCTTCATTTTCACCAACTGTTAATTTTTCTGCTAATTTGGTAACACTGCTGCTTTCATTATTTAACACACAGTCTCCTGTGACAGTTTCACCTATATCATTAACATCTATATCAGGATAACACTGACTAGGTGTGCAAACATGTTTTTCTTGGCAATGTTTTTTCACTCGTGGCAGATTATAACTTCTTATTTTCACTGCTGTCTGAAGTAAATTCACAAACTGTCTTGCAGCTTTTCTTAAAACTTCATTATTTTCAGTCAAATTTCTTAAATATTCTACCATTGATTCCTTATTATTTGTTACAGTCTGGTCACATGAAGGCACTGACCAATCACTGGAAGGTAATTCTGAGTTAAAGGTTGGCATCCATGTTGAAAATTTCAAACTTGTGTCCATGCCTACATTAAAATATGTATGATCAGTATAAAGGTGCTGTTTAAGACTGTCTGGACTGGTTGAAGTGACTAGGTTTGTGGTACCAGGCCAGACAACATCTGGCCAAGGATAAAGAGTTAATTCTGGTTTTGAATTTAATGTGTTCGATGGATTGTCTGAAAACTGTAGACAAAAAATTCCTACAGATGGGATTTCAGAAAATCTCTGAAACAGAAAGGAAAACATTTTTTTTTTTTAAATCAATATTTTTAAATTCCTGTGTTAATTTACTAGTATTAAATACAGAGTAAATATACATAAAAGAATGAAATATTATATATATTATTTAAAATTATAAAGTTAATAGGTTTACATGAATTAAACTTAATTTAATCAGATCTAACTGGTATCTGTTATTGTAAACAACATTTCTAACAAGAACATTATCTCAAGGGTCTGTTGTGAGTTAGATTAATTTACAATTTTAAGAATACATTTTTTAAAAAACTTTTTATCTAACCCAGGGTTCTACTTGGACTGAAGACAAACAGAAAACATCGGATTCATTTTCTGGTAAATGCCAGAACAAACTTCTTCTTCCAAACACATCTCTTCCAAACCACAACCGATGATATTTAGCCTGAAAACAAAAATCACAAATCCAATTGTATGTTATTTTAAACTCACTATTTTAATACAATAAATGTGAAATAATTATTACTCCAAATTTAATTTTTTTTTTGTTTCCCTTTTATGTTTCAAAAGTTAATATCTCTGGTCAGCAAAAAATAATAATAAATGTTTCTATTTTTGTTTGTTAAATGGCTGTTTGTGTGTCCTTTATAACCTGATGCATTACTAAAACAAGATAAAAAGCCTCAGTTACAGCAAAGACCAGACTGCCTTGGTCTTACAGTAATTTTATCTCACTACAGCTTTGTAGTAAGGAATGATGCTTCATTCAGTTTATGATAGGTAACATCATTATATATGAATTGCTGATTATCTCCATCAATATACAACAGTTCAGCAGAAATATATTTTCAAAGAGTATTTGTTACCTGCCAGAATATAAATGACCATGGTCCTTGAACTCTAGCCAGTGTGTGAATGATGTCACATGGCTCTGAACTGTCTGACAGACATCCATACAGAAACTCTGTGTCGTTACATTCTTCATCGACCTGAAATATTCATAAATATATAATTCCAGTACAGTCTTTACTTTGTGTATGTATCCATGCTAGTGGGTGTGTGTGTGTGTGTGTGATATGTGTGCATGTGAACAGAAACTTAAAGGATAAACTTAATAATTTACTGATAAGCTTATCATGAAAAAATGGAATGTACTGGTTTAGAGGCTTAGTCTAAATCTAGTTATGGTATGTACAATAACATTAGAAACAGTTAATAAAAATTAAAATAATAATAATAACAACAAAAATGAATGAATGATGGTTGTTCAGAGAGAGATGATGTTTTAATAATTACTGTGTATCCTCCAAATATTTCTCCATTCCAAAGTAACTGGTCTTTGTTTTCATTCCCAACAGGCTGTTGTGTTCCATTTCCACGCAGATGTAAAACAAATCCAAACAAGTGAATTGAGAAATCGTCCGAAATATTAGAAACATAATGACTATGGAAATCTGGACCACGATTCTGCAAAGTGGATGTCTTTTTTATCTGTTCCTGCCATAAATGAAACAAATAAATTGGTGAATGATTTCTGGTACTTAAAAAAAAATGAAGACTAACACTATACTATTAGTACTTAAAATGAATAACTACAAAACAACAAACTTAAACACTAACGGGTTTTTTCTTCGCATAAATGCCGAGTCAAAATAAATTATTTTTTTTTACTTATAAAACCTTCATATAATTTCAGAATCAAGAAAACTCGTTTCTTTTTAATTTTATTTTACTCTTGCTTTGAATCTCTCTCTCTCTCTCTCTCTCTCTCTCTCTCTCTCTCTCTCTCTCTGTGTCACACACACACACACACACACACACACACACACACACACACACATCGGTGATGATGATGATAATTACGATATTGATCTCAAGCCATGCAGGAGACAGTACACAGCAAATTCCGCACATGACGTCTATGTTTATTACTTTTCCTTTTATAAAATTATCCCTTATTCTGCTTAAAACTGTATCAGTGTTAGTGTACACTTCAGTGTACCGTATACAGTATTATACGTATAGGTTTTTGTGTAAACAAAAGTACAGTTGAATAGTATAACTTGTGTGAAACAAACAAATGAATATTTCGTATCGATCGAGACCGAATAACCGAATATTTAGTTTAAAATCAAACAGTGGACCGCTGAAATTTTGTACGTCTATTTTAATGTTAAGTTACTATAGATTTCTGTCTCGGTGACTGGGTAATGGTTGTTTCAGGATAATTATGTCCCTTGGTAAATCAAGGGACATCAATCTAATAAGTCTCCAAACTTGTATCTATGTTGTTTTCGTCCAGTGATTCATAACAAAGTGAGAGTATACTGTATAGGTATTTTATTCAACAAACATAAGAAATTAAAGTCATACATTGATATTAACTTAGATTTCGAGAAATATTTATAGGAAGATAAAGCTATTAATGTGATCGTAATTAATAAATTGTTGTGACAGAATTTCCAGTTTCGGGTTATTAATTGTATAATCAACTTAATAAGAGGTAGGGCCCAACCCAAATGCTTTTTTGAGATCCCCAAGTACTTCACTAAGATGGAAACTTAAGGGAAATTTTTATTAGATGTATTTACGACACCTTTTCGTTTTTATTTTAAAATTTATAAATATTATTGTATTCATTTAGGTAATACAGGATATTAAACAATTCAAATTTTTAAATTCTATATTACATTGAATTAAACAAAGAGCTATAGCAAACAGTTTATCAAGATAAATAACAATATTAATATTATTATAAATATATAAAAATATTATATTTAAACGTTTTAGCCTTATAATTTATATCTCATCAGTACATTATTTTGTTTTTGTTATTGTTATTGTTATTATTTTCTTTTTATTATTTTTTTTATTTTATTTTATTGTATTTTTTTTTTTTTTTATTATTATTATGTATTTATTTTGTATTCATTTTTTTTTTTTTTTTTAAATTTAAATGAACATTAAGTATGTAACTTTTTTTAATACAGAAAGAAATACCATCAAGACTTAAGCTGAAATAAGTACACAGCAAAAAAAACATATGATGGAAAGAAATTCTCAGACTGACTGTTGGAACTGGAAGATAGCTTTTTCAGTTCTAGATGGTCTGAAACGCTGTCTGGACACTGCTGCATTCACTGACACTGAGATAGAGGTTGATGGAACGACATTTCGATGTCACAGAGTTGTTTTGTGTGCTATTTCTGACTATTTCCAAGCAATGTTTACATCAGGCATGAAAGAAAGTCTTGAGGGAAAAGTTACGCTGTCGGGCATTTCCAGTAAAATATTTCAGGATGTTCTCACCTTTTACTATGAAGGACAGTGCTGTGTTGTTCATGCTGACAGTGCAGAAGACATGTTACGAGCTTCCACTCTGCTTCAATTAAAGTGTTTACAAAACTACTGTGAACATTTTTACACAGAGCAGCTCTCAGCTGAGAATGCTATTGGAATCTGGAAGCTGGCGAAATGTTTGAATTGTGAATCAATGTTCAAGAAAGCATACAGATTTATACTGAGACATTTTGGTGAGATATTCAAGGCTGGAGACATTATGTCGCTGGATATCGATGAACTTGTTCTGTTTCTTTCTGACAATGAGTTGAGACTGCCAGATGAAGACACTGTCGCTGACACAGCTTTGCAGTGGGTGGAACATGACTTCACCAGGTCTGTTCATCTCCAGCAAATCTGTCAGTGCCTGAGAGTGCCACTTCTGTCAAACAAAACTTTAGAAAAGATTCTTTCATATGGAAATAAAGACAATGATATAGTCAGTATAATCGAGCCAGTTCTTTGTGAAAGGACAAACAGATCTGAACAGTCATCTCTGGACAATGTTAATCTCAGACATTTTGAAGAAGTCCTGATTGCCTTGGGAGTGAGAACATCAGCTGGACTGCACCCTTGTGTCAATGCTTACAGCTTCATTCAGAAACAGTGGTTTAGTCTAGAACCTCTACCAGTAGATCCTGGTGTTGGATTTGCTGTCTGTACACATGCTAATGATGTATATGTTTCAGGAAAGTCTGGAATGCAGACCTACTTGATAAGGTACAACAGTGAGATAAACCAGTGGCTGGACTGTCCCAAGATGACTGTCAAACGATGCTACCACGAAATGATTTCAGATCGGGAATCCCTCTACGTTATTGGTGGGTGCAATAAACACCAAGGTGCACTGACTGGCATTGACATTTACGATGTTTCTCAGTGTTCCTGGCGACATTTTAGTGATCTTGTGTTTGGTGTCTACTCCACCTCTTCAGCCATTGTTGGCAAATCACTGCTGGTGTTCGGTGGGCGAGGAACTCTGAACAGACAGACACAAGAAGTTCAAGTGATGGACATTGAAACTGGAACTGCTAGCATAGCAACGTACTTGCCAACTCCAACCTCTGAAAGCAGAACTTTGGTGGTAGAGGACGAAATTTTTCTTGTTTTCACCAATGGAGTCATTAAGAGAGTTTTTGAAGATGGGTCTCTGTTTCCTTTCACAAAAATTCCAAACTTCGACCGTTACAATTTTGGTGTGTTCCTTCACAAAGGTGACCTGGTTGTTGCAGGAGGAGAAACGAGGTACCCATCGGGCAGTGAGTCGTTTGATGACATGATCAGTGTGGACATTACCAGCGATGAGAACTCTGCAAGAAAACCGTGTACTCTGCCTCATGCTCTCTTCAGAAAAGCTAACATGTTCGGTTGTCAGAAGGTTTTAATACATCGAGCTTTTCTTAATTTACCGGCCCAGACTGAAAACTGTAACTTTTCTGATTAAATTTTACCCATTTCATATTTATTATTTTATTTCTGCAGGTTTGAAATTTAAAAAACATCAGAATTTTAACCTCCTCACCATTTACATAGATTTTTTTTTTTAATCATTGATTTAAAAGGGGAAGACAGACAACTTTATTGATTAGTTTGAGATTTGTGACCTAAAGTAAAATGTCCACATACTATATGATGGTCACATAAATACGCATAATTGTAATTGTTTATAAAAATTAGATCAGTGCTGAATTACATCCAGAATTGTTTTATTTTGCCTGTTTCATTTAAAGAAATTGAAAACTACATACACATATTTTTATAAACATTTCTAATTATGTACAAGAAATTATTTTTTAATTCAGATACCAATTTGAATAATAAATACTGTTAAATATTTCTTCTTATTATTATCATCATTTAGTAACAATTAGATGTAGATTTGATTTTGATACCTGTTTTGAAATATAAATACTATTTTTAAAATTCCTTTTGTTAGTGTTTTCTGTTTAGAATCAGTTATGTTTTGCTTTAATTCTAAAAGTATTCATGTATTACAAAGACTGTGATCAAGAAACAGAATTTCTCATAAACAGTTTGTAGTAACAATCCACAACTGTAACTGATATTTCTTATTTCTTTTCTTCTTATTATTATTATTATTTTAAAAGTCATTATAAAATCAAAAATTACTGATTCATTGTTTAATATTGAAATTTATCTTATTTAATTCTATTTCTGGATATAAAATACAATTTCATTGAAATATAAATATTTATAAACTTTCATCAACATGACAGTTATTTATTTACTATGATATTTATATAATTTTTTCTTTTAATGGACATTAGATACCATTTTTTTTATTTTTTTTTTTATACTAATTAAATGTAAAAAAAAATGTCATTCAAAAATTGATCGCAGTTCTTTTATACAAGATCACTAATGTCAGTTAATAAAAAGTTTCAGATCAATTATGTCCAGTAAACTGGCTGATCTTGCAACTGAATAAATTAAAGACAACTACTCTGATATAATTTTACAAGATTAGACAATATTTTGTGATACTGTATGTATATGGTTTAATCAGTTGATCTTGAAACTGAACTAATTAAAAACAACTACTCAAACATCTGAACTGCTACAGAGATAAGATTTTACAAGATTAGACAATATTTTGTGATATTGTATAAATATGGTTTAACAGGTATGTTGTATGTACATACTCAGTTACATATGAAAGCATAATTATAAATAACTGAAAGACAGGCTTTCAACAGCTACTTCTTAATTGGATGCACAACCTCTTTATTTAGTTTTATCAAATTGCATTTCAGAGAAAAAAACCAAAATCAAAGCAGCAATAGAAAATAATCTAACTAAAAAAAAATAAAGAAGCAAATACTAACTCCACAACATAATACGTATGCACTGACAACCAAAGATTTAGAAGTCCCAACATAAAGATGGTGATAATGATGATAATAATGACAACCAGCAAAACTGAAAGAATTAAAAAATAAATGACACCTTTGATTAACGAGCATGTCAGTAGTGCACAACACTTTGAAAGAGCATTCTGTACTGCTAAAACATTTTCAATCGTAAAATATTTGTTGAGGTTATGGTGGGGAGAGAAAATTTTTTTCAAAAACACTTCCGGCTATGAAATGCTATCAATCATAAATTTGAGCTGCATGGTGACAAATTAATGAGTGTCCTAATGAGTAGATTGCTGTGCTTTCATTTCTGATCTGTTAACTGATTTTTGAGAGATCTCTTTTTGGACTGTTGAAATAGGAATCATTTGGATTATGATGTGTTTCACATGGCATGCTCTGTTGTTAATTTCATGTTTAGGGATTATATATCAGGTAAGGAGAAATTTGAAAATGAACTCCATTTGTATTAAAATTTTAAATAAGTTATATAAATATTTTTTCAAATTATTTTTACTCTTTTTTGTTTTTTTTAAATACTGAAGTTTAAGTCCACATATTAAATTGACTAAAAACATCTAAATGTCAATGTTTTTGCCAATTTTTTTTTGCTAAATGCCAAAATATATATAAAATGTTTAATGAAAAATTAAAAATAATAATAAAAAATAAAAAAATGAGAAAAACCCAGAGCATTTAATGAAATATTCAGATTTTTTCTAATTTTAATTTTTATATTTTTATTTTATTTTATTGTATTTTATAATAATTTTTTTAGTTTGTTAGTTTGTATTTTGTTTCATTCCTTTTTTTCATTTTCTTTCTATTTTTTTAAATTTCATTTTATTTATTTATTTATTTATTTACAGTTTGAATTAAAAAAAAAATAAACCCTATTCTATACCACATATATATATATATATATATTACTATTGTTCACAAAATCTACTTTTAAAATAATAAAAATTACATTGTGTAATTCAAAATATTTTGAACATCAAAAAGCCACTGATAGAAAAATAATTAATGACGGTGATATTTTAAAACAAAAATCAACTAATAATTTATATATAACTGTAGGATACAGAATGCAGGATGACAAAAAGAAGAGGTTCAGAAAAAGGTATGTTCTTTCCAAAAATAGATTTCCAAAAGTTTTATATATTTTTTTAAATCCCACAAGTACTCCCATTGGTCAAATTCAGAAATAACAAGATATGTCTCATTATAGCAACTCACAAAAATGAGAATGAAAAAAATTAGCATTCATTTAACAGGTTTTTTTTTTTATTGTATTTGTTTATTATTACTATTATTGTTATACAGGGTTTTTGAAAAATAATGTTATTGTTTGTTAGACATTTGTTTTAATATTTTTTATTTTAATTTTCTCTTTCTCCACCTGTTCATTCAATCATCCATCAGCTCACCCACACACAGCAGTCTGTAAATACATCCATCCATCTCTCCATATACCTACCTAACTACCTATCTATCTGTGAGTCTATATGACACATGATCAAACAATTTGAATGGTCTGTGTAATTAAACAGGTGAGAAAGCATTCACTTAATGACTTTGTGTCATAGCACACGATATCAGCGATTTCAGACCAGCACCAACAATATCAAACTGATTTGTACAAGATACCAAGCCCCCTTGGGATGAATGTAACATGAACAAGATCAAACATGACCTGATTAATGAACTCTTCGCGACACCTTTCAGTATGGTAGTTAGGAAAAAGGTGAATAATGATGTTGATAATGACAATGATGATGAAGTATGAAAATTAGTTTTTTACTGACGTACCTTGCCACCTACATGAGGTGATTGAGTTCATCTGTAATTAGAAAAAGATAATTTATTTTTTAGGATTTAGAAGAATTTTTATGACACACCCTTTCTTATAAGCATATATTTGTGTAGTAGCATCTTGGTTTATCATTTCAGTTTATCATTTCAGTTATTTCTTGTAGAAACAATTTCATCATCATCATCTCAGTTCTTGTTGTCTCATTATTATTATTATTAAAATCATCATTAATACTATTACAAAGAGTAATGGTATTTGTATTTTAACCATTATTGTCATCATCATCACCATCCTCCTCATTCTCCTTAACCATCATCATCATCATCATCATCATCATCATCATCATCATCATCTTCTTTTCTTCTTCTTCTTCTTCTTCTTCTATGATTCCCAGTTCTTTTTGTTACACATTATCCTAGAAACCAAAGAAGATGAAGATGATGTAGAGGCTCTTGCTGCCTTGGTAACAGTAAAGGGTGATCCAGTAATACACAATCAGCTGCTACTTCAGATCAGTACAGCTCTACACAATCACCACATTGTAGTCAACAGAGTTGAGGATTCTGTCTTCCATGACAGCACTGAGGCATTTGTCATCACTGGACAGGAAGATAATGTCACAGAATTTCATCTTGAAAATATCCCAGTGTGTATTTTGAAATTGTGTATTCTTGTTCTTCACTGTAGAGATCTGAATTCTTGTGTAATTTATACATTAAACAAAGGGAAGAGACAAAAAGAGACAACAAAACACACAACACTTTAAGTTACCCACAAAGAGAGAGAGAGAGAGAGAGAGAGAGAGAGAGTTTTAAATATTTGATGTTTATACCTGTTGCAGAATGAAGTAAATGTCTGTGTGTGTGTGTGTGTGTGTGTGTGCGTAAAGGGAAAAAGAAAAGAAGTCAAATTAAAATAAAAAAATATAAAATACTTTTTGATTAGCAGCTCACTAACAATTACTTTTTCAAAAAACAATAGTTTAATATCAGATATCAATTCATTTTTGTTTTTTGTAAAATAAATAATAAATACATTTTTCTTTCAGGAACACATTCATATCCATAGTCGACAGTTTTTTTCCAATGAAACCTCTGGGACAATTGTCAGTGTAACAAAGGACATTCTTGATAACACATTAGTGGTATGAATTTTTATTAAAACATTTTTAAAACAAATTACACTTAATTACTAAAATAAACATATTGACACATTACAGTCATAATCCATCTCACCTTCAGTCAGAGACAGTGACAGAGAGAAAGAAAGAGAGACTTGCAAAATACAAAATAAAAATAAATAAATTAAGATACTTTAAATAAATAAATAAATAAATGTTAAATAAATAAAGATAAGTTAAATAAATAAATAAATATTAATAAATATAATAAATAAATATAATAAATAAATAAATAAATAAAATATAAATAAATAAATAAATAAATATTATAAATAAATAAATAAATAAATATTTAATGATATTAACAAAACTTTTTAATGGTATTTAAATAGACTGTTGTAGATATGAATGATTTATAATGGTGGTGTATTACTACAGGAAGGTGTTGTCAATGACGAATACATCATAGCACCACCAGGATCACAACGACGTCATCGCAGAGCACTACATACTGAGAAACACACCTTCTGGAAACAACAGCAACAACAACAACAACATTATGAACGTAACGAAGAAGCAACACTGGACTACATTGATGGTAACACAAACTGATTATAACGGAACAACGTACACAGAATAACATTAATATAACATCAATAATCATTTTCACTGTGTTTTTGGTATCGTAAACAATGTGTTTTAGTATCAATAGGTAATTTCTGCCTCTGATTTTCTTTTCTTGTTTTCAGTTCCTGAAATGTTCCAGAATGAAAATAACTGGAAAGAAACTTTTACATCAAAGCAGGTCAGAGTATCGTCATTCAGAAACCAGTTGTCACAGAGAACTATAAAAATACGAAGGCGACGTGATTTAAATGATGACGATGATGATGATGTCAATGGCGACAGAAATGTTGTTGTTGTTGAAGCATTAGTGATTATCGATGTGAAACTTTTTAAACAGTTTGATAACAATATTGCTGAACTTGGTTTATTTTTGATGCATTTTTGGCATGCAGTAAGTTTTCTACAATTTTATGAAACAACAATAATATAAAAGTAATATAAAAGTAAACTCAGATAACTATTACAAAATAAATGTTCTTGTTTTTCTTTGTTATACAAACAAATTACTTTTTTATTCTAATGCATTCACAGTTTTTTGAAGGTTTGCAAACCTAAAGACCCTCATTTTTTTTGCTGCCATTACATTTTGTTTGTAATGAAGCCTTCATATCATAAAAGTATTTTCACCTTTTTTGAAATCCTGCATATATCATAATCATGAAATTTCAAGTATTAATTTTAAATATGTGTCTATATATAATCTGTGATTTATTGTTTTTCAGGTTGCATTCAAATTTAGAATGTTACAGGATCCAAGAATAAAATTAAAATTAATACAGTATGGTGCATTTTCAGTAAGTTCATTATTAGCAAAAAACCATTTATAGTTATAAAAATGTAGATCTATATAAAAGTAGCCAATAATAATAATGATAATGATAATGATAATGATAATATAAATAATAATGATGATGATAATGATGATGATGATGATGATAAAGATAAAGATAATGATAATAATAATGATAATAATAATGATAAATAATAATAATAATAATAATAATAATAATGATGATGATAATATTAACAACAACAATGTATAATAATATGTATAATTTACATTTTCTTCAAAGCTTCCTTATTATCAGCCATTCATTGAGAGAAGCAGGTTACAACAAGGCTCTAAGCAGATTTCCTTACGTGACACACTGAAAGGATTTCGAGACTGGATGAAGAAGTACGAATCAAACAGAAAGTTTGTCGATCATGACATTGCCTTTCTCCACACAGCGTATGTAAACAATCTACTAAGATTAAATTATTTAATTAAAATTATGTAACACAATCTGATTCATTTTAAAATACAGTACTTAATACACTTCAGTCAGAAACACAGTTTCATTGGTTTTCAGAAAGCTCAAACAATAAGTCAGAACAGTTATATAAAATTTATTTAAGATTAGTTCTAAAAGCTATATATTTAAATATACACAAACCATCAAACTGATTATAAAAACTGATACGATATAGATTTAAAATTGTTGTTTTTGGTATAAATAATTTTTTTCTTATTTTCTTTTTTTTTAGTGAAGATCTGTGTGAAAAAAAAAAAGGTTCCTGCAATTCGCTAACTTCAGGTGAGATTGATAGAATCTTAAATCATATCTTAAATGATATATTTAATTACATTTAATATCAGAATAAATTATTATTTTTGAAAATTAAAAACCCCTTTCTTCCCTATCTTTCTCATTTTGCCATACACATTATATGACCAGCCATATTAAAATTATATTAAAATAAGAATATTAAGTTTGAATAAAACTGAAAAACAGTTCCTATTATTAATATAAAATTATATGTTTTCTCCTTTGTATTTCAATTGCAGGTATTGGTTATGTTAAGGGTGCCTGTATCACAGCTCACACTTTTCCTAATTTCTCATTTGATGCAGCCATATCTGAAGTGGGCAAAAGCTTTAAAGGAGTTATTGTTACGGTGCATGAACTTGGCCACCTGTAAGAAATATTATAACTTATATGTTACATTTAAACATTATTTTACATCCTTAAAAAGGATTTAAATTCTGTTCATTTTATTTTATTATTTATTTATAATCATCGTTTTTTTGTTTGTTTGTTGTTTTTTTGACAGAAATCTGAACTAAATTTAATTATTAAATATTTACCTTTTAATTATGACTATTGTCTTTATATTTGTGTGTAAATATGGTTATAATTTTTATACAGCAGGTGTGGTAATTGTAATTCTGACATGACACAAGTTTATTTGTTCTAGTCTAGGGGCTCATCATGATGGTGAGGCAGACAGTGCAGCTTGTCCTGTGAAGTCTGGCTATGTTATGAGTTACCAGAGAGACAAAGCTTCAAAATTCACACGCTTTTCAGAATGTTCAAAAGCCAGCATCAAAAAGTTCATCAATAAGTATGATTTATTTAATAAATAAACACATAAAATAACAGTATTGCAATAATTATTCGAAATAAAGAAAATACGAACCATGTTTTCAGCAACTTATTTATTTATTTAATTTTCTATTTATCCAATAAGCAGTATCAAAATGTAAAGGAAAGATATTTATCATTCAATAATTGTTAAAAAGCAATGACATCAGTAAATGCGCTCCAGTTCTAACACAGTTTATGCTGTTGGTTTGCAGAATATGGTATTCAAAATGTCTACGAAAGACTGGAAACAGTGGTTACACATTTCCCAAACAGCTGCCTGGTAAATACATGACTCTGGCTCAACAATGTCAAAACTACGTCAATGGAAAACCCTGTCCTGTAAGTATTTAATTATTAGTGGTGTGAATTAAGTAATGTGTTTCCTGCTAAGTGACTGATATCAAAGGCTGTGGTACATGCTGCCTATCAGTGAGAAAATACATCTAAAAATTATCTTAATAACATAATAACAACATTTTGCTCTGTTAAAATATTATGTAATTTTTGTCTACAGCTTTCACATTATCCATTAGAAGAAAGGTGCGAGAGATTGTGTTGTGAGACTGGAGGATACAGAATTAAACGACGTGAACCAGCTGTTGATGGTACAGCCTGTGGACATTACAAGGTATATATATACTTTAATATTTAACTTAAAACTGACTTTTTCTTCATAGTGCTCAAACGAAGAGCAATAGATCTCAGAATCCACACGAGCCATTTAGAAGCTTTTCCAAAGTCAGGCATAAATGCTGTTGTTATTTATTATAATATTTTTGTTATTTTCAGGTCTGTATGAATGGTGAATGTATATTACAGTCTGCTGTGCCTTCATAGGTAAATATATTTCCAGATGTTTTATTCTTTAAATTGCAGGTATCGATAACTTATAATGAAACATAGTAAATACAATATTTTGGTTCTTACATATAACAAATAAGTAACCTTTCAGTATGATTAATTTTATTCAATTTCATCTTTTTTCTTTCTTTCTTTCTTTCATTCTTTTTTTTAATTTCTTTTTTTTTAATTTTTTTTTTATTGTATTTTTATAACAGAATTTTTATTACATTGCAGTTTACACAGCCTGGACAGAAAAATGAAGATACTAGTTACTTTTGTGACCAGTGATAAATATGCTTTAAAATGAAACTTTTGAAAAGTGTGATTCTGGTTTCTTAAACGTATCAAAGAATGCAAAATTGGAAGCTGTATAAAATAATCTTCAATGCATACTGTACATGTATAAAAACATTATGACATAAGCAGAAGTGTGAATGGTAGAGGTTTCAGCTTGTCCCATGAATGTTCACAATTCAAATATGAAAAGGAAGAAACAAAAACATTTTTTATTTTATAATAATGCAATACAATATATTATATTTTTATTTCTAGTTATCATTTTGTGTTTGACAATCTTTGTATGCATTTATCATTATAATTTATTTTTCACATCTTCTATGAATGAATGACTCTTCAGTATGTTATTATTAATTTTTATGTTTGTGTAATGATGAACTTAGAAAGAAAATGTGCTGATCCCACTCTACATACGATATCCTTAACAACCAAATGAAAATCATTTGTTACCCGTTTCCTCAGAAAAAGATTACTCAATGCGAGTCCTCAGGATTGAACTTTTAATGTAATTAGGCCTCAGCTCTGCTCATTCATATTAACTAAATATACATCATTCAGTTAAATATTTTAAACTCTATAGGAACATTTTCAGTAGCTTCCCATGAGGATTACAAGATAAATTTGTTAATAAGAAACAGATGATGTACTTCAACTGATAAACGGAAACACAGTCAGTATCATTCTGGGTTCATCTCAGAGATGAATCTAAAAAACTATCCATGATTTCCACTTTTTAAAATAAAGCAGTGAAAATGAAGTCAGACTAATACATTTAATGTATCATTTTTACGTGAAAAAGAAATTTATGTATATAATGAACAAATGAATGATAAAATGGGAAATATGGCAACAAGTGGAAACAGAACTGTGTGAATTAGAACAGTTTACTTTTTATAAGATTATATCAGAGCTTCAGTGTCTTCTTTTTCTTCCTGATCGTTCAACTGGAGTCTGGTGATGTGAATTAGTTTCTGGAGAGAATTTTAAAAAAAAAAAAATCAAGAGAAAAGGAAATAATAAACATTTTATGTTTTCAACCATGTGCTATAACCATATTTTGATCAAATATATCTTTAAAGAATTTTTTTTTTTTTTTTTTTTGTAATTGATTTAAAACATGAAAGATGAAATTATTTAAAAATGGTGACACCAAATGATTTTATTTTACCCACTTTCTATTATTATTATTTTTTTTTTTTTTTTTTTTCATTTAATACAACATAACACAGTTTCATTCAAAAAACAATTCATACTGATAATATAAAAAAAAATGAATTTTGAACTGAGAAACATTCTTCAGTTATTTAAAAACATGTACACTTCATATTATAAAAAATAAAAATAGCATAAAAGCATGAACCAACCTCTTCTTGTTATTTCATGTACCCACATAGCTCCACAGTCTTGTGCTGGACAGTGTGGGTCATCTTGGCCAGAGAAAAACCGCGAAGCACAGTGCAAATGAAGTTTAGTTCCACATTCGTCACAACTCTGACCCTATAATGTAACAGGACCGAACTTCAAAAATAATGTTAAGAAACTTTAAAAGTATTTACTGTTGTTAACTCCTCCAGTATTAACATAGATTTAAGAAAATAGATAATTTAGTTAACAATCAATCAAATATAAATAAATAAAAGTAATGGTCCTCAGTCACAATCAATTTTAGTATTAAGAGGAATGATCAAAATACCAAACAATTAAATTTGTGTTTAAATACTGCTCTTTCCTTTATTTTCACAAATATCACCACTAGTTATAACTATAAAAAATAAAATAAAAGAAACATCATTAAAATAATTACTATCCACTTTGAATAAACAATTAAAATAATAAACAAAATAAAATAAATAATAAAATAAAATTGTTAATTTAAGGAACATCATTTAATTTGACCCTTTAAAATAAAGTTAAAATAATTAACAAAATTAAATTGTACATACCAAGCTAGGTCCTATATCTAATTATAAGCAAAAAATAAAAGAATTATAAAATTTTCAAAAAGATAAATATATATATAATAAAACCTTGAGGCAAAGCTTCTTGCACAGATTGCACATTTTTGCTGTTTCTGGATAGACTTCTTTGATGTATTGTTCTAATTCTAATATGGCTCTAGTTGCCAAAGACACACGTCCATTTGCCTGAAACAATGTTTTAGAAATATAATGTACATATTTTAGTAATCACTTCAAATAATTTTTTAATCAAATAATAAAAATTGTGTTTGGTTCAGTGAAAAGATGGGTGAATGAAATAGATTTAACTGCTGACAAAATAGAAAACTTGTATGACTCACAAGTGATATCCATTTTTCAAGCTTTAGCTTTTCTAAAAGATCCTGAGCATCGTTTTTACTAATTTTTTTATCCAGTTTTTCAGTCTGGTTCAAAGCTTCAATAGAACTGATTGTTCCTTCCTCAGCTTCAACAATTAATCCCACCTGAAATTATTCAACACAAACAAATTCACATCATTAAGATCCAGTTATAATCAGACATCCAATATTCATTAGATCTTTCATGTAGACTTTAATAATTTTAATTGTGTGTGATTTTTTAAAAAGACTGAAGGTAAAATGGAAGTAAGGAAGGAAATGTTTTATTTAATAGAGTCCTCAGTACATTTTATTTATAGATGTATGGCTTAGGACAAGGACCAGTCAGACAATGAGAGAGAAGATCTGTAATTTGTACATATTTTTAAATTTTGACTTACAATCTTCTTGAAAAATTCCAGTTCATTTGGTGTATAATCAGAAGCCATCTTTGTAATCTGCGATTCACTAATGCTCACCTGTAGAAAGGACAGTTATTTAAAACCGAACAGAATTATCATGCTAATTAATTAAAAAATTAATTAATCATACATTAATTATAAACAACAGTACTAATTCTGGCTATGTTATGAGTTACCAGAAAGACAAAGCTTCAAAAATTTTACTTAAAAAAATAACAACTGAAAAAAAGATTTCATTTTCCAATTTCATCATAACCTAGGTAATTGTGTATTTTTAAAGTAAGCTGAGATACTGTAGACTAGTCATTATAATATCAAAAATGGCTGAAATAAGAAAATGAAAACTGAAATTTATGAATGTGTATTTTAAACTGTAAAAAGATATGGAATCTTTCTTTTAACCTCAGAACACTACTTCATTAGCGTATCTTTGATGTAAATACACAGAAATTCTTATCTTTTATCCAGTAATATTATTTTAATTTAAAGTAAGTATTTGTTATTTAAGAAAAATAATTATTAAAACTATTTATTACTTACCAAACCATAATAATTTGAGCCATCATCTTCATTAACACCTTTCTTTATTTCCATGTGTAAAGGATGAAGGTTAGAATTAATTGTTCGCACAAATTCAGCTAAGCCACGTCTTCTGTCTTCTTCATTCTCACTATATTGTTCTGAAGAAGTAGAAAATTATTTTTATTAATTCTTTAAAGACATTTTAAACTGTTTCTTTCTTTTTTTAAACTTTTTTGAGGGTTTTTACTTTTGGTTTTCTTTAAAGAAGAAAACTGCTCTTTTATGCAGTCTTTTATTTTTTATCAAAGTAATCAGTTAGATATTTCAATAATTTATTAAAACAAAACTAAAAAAAAAAAAAATATCAACATTTATCAGATTAAAAAAACAAAGAAAGGAAAAAGAAACCTGTGAATAAAAAACTGATTAACATCTACTGACAATGTAAAAATATTAGAAATAAAAACCTTTATATTTCTCACAGCACTGTTTATACATTAATTTCACTTCCTTAGCATCAAGAATCCCTCGTGACATAAATGCCTGTAGAAACATCTGATGACTTGGTCTCATTGCTGTCATTCTTAATTAGCTAAGATTAAAAAAAATTATTATTATTAATTTATTATAATAATAATAAAATTCTGGCATTATAATAATAATAAAATTCTGGCTTTATTAACAACATTGGTTATTTTTTTCTACAAATGAATTTCTGTGATTTATTCAATGTTCTAAAAGCAAGAAAATACATATTACAAATTTACTGAAAATAGTCTGATATCTAAGCTGATATATATATATATATATATATTATATTAATAACAATCTACGCATTTAACTCTAATAATTGTGAACAGTAAACTGTAATTTACAGTAAAGGTGTAATACTAATAACGATTTTTTGTTTTCCTAGTCCCTAAGACATATAAAACGATTTTGTGTAAACAACCGAGGCATCAATACTGGATAGTTATCTTATCATTCATAAAATATATTTATGACTTTACAGTAATTTGACATGAAAATAATAACTATATATTTTGATTTCATTTTCGTAACCTCCTGGAAATCCCAATTAAAAATAGCGCCAAGAAAAATCAGAGATATTTACAAATAATTATTTAGTAAGTGAAATATTGCCAAAAAACTAAACCTCCTCCCAAAATATATGTATATCAATAAAAATAAAACAAGTAATACCAACACGTTTATTTGTTTTTATTTGGCAGATCGTTTGATACGACGATCGTCTGAAATCAATAAAGGGGAGATAACTTGTGTTTAGCTAGTTTATTTAATTTTTTAAGTAGTTCCTAATTATTATTGTTTTTTTTTTAAATCAGTTGAAGGAGTAATCGGAACTCTTTCCTCACTATTCTAGCTTCACATTAAATTAATTTTGTATTATTATTATTATTTCAAAATAACAATTAAATGTTTATTTACATGTTAAACACATTATTTCGAGGATAACGGATTTATTAACTGATACTGCATAGTCGTAGAGGCAATTTTATATGTAACAGCGCAGCAAAATATTGTAAACCAGTAAAAAGATGGCTGGTTTTATGCACGTGAAACCCAAAACTGAGTGGAAACGAGTTGAAATTGCTCCATCATTCTTCAATAAAAAGGGTTTTGAAGATTTTATATGCATAGAAGAGCTAACTGACTATGAAGTTGTGGATCAAAGATTGTCAAAGCCAGAGGTAATGAATGATAGGGCTGAAAAGATAGTTCTTTACTTTTAACAACTTAAAGTTAAACTGAACTTAACAATAAGTTGAATAACATCGTAAGGAATCCGTATGCATTTTGTTTTTTAATTATTATTATTATTGTTGCATACAGATGTATTTTACACAAATCGAAAGATATTCAAAACCAGATAAAAAAAAAATGCTGAAGATAACTATAAAATTGACAGAGATACTGCATTTCAAAGTTTCAAGAAATGAATCCACACTCCGAATAATAATAATAATAATAATAATAATAATAATAATAATAATAATAATAATAATAATAATAATAATAATAATAATAATAATAATAATAACTTTTATGGATCACTGGATCATCTGAATGGCTCAGTAATCTTAATAACTTATCTTAGACTTAGTTATAATCACAGTAGTCAATTTTCTTCTGTTAGGTGTTTTAGATTGTCAGTTTTAATTTATATTTTTTAACATTTTTAATTAATTCCGTTTTTCTGTATGTATACACATGACAGTTTAACATATTAAAATGTTTTTCCTGTGTTACTGGTAAAACACACAGCTGCTGACCATACATGATAAACAATAGTTTAAAAATAAAATAGTCTATGTACAGGATAAAATGGATATCTCTATATCATTCTTTCTATTTGTGTGTATGTATTAATCAATATATTAAACATTACTACTTTGTGTTTAAATAATTTTAATATTTCTGTTTCATTATTTTTAATTTCCAGAATTCTATAACTGATTCAGGGAAATCAAAAGGAAAGAAAAAGAAGAAACCAAAAGGGAATGAAAAAATTCTTTCACTTAATTCTAAAAAAAATGGAAATAATAATAAAACAGACATAGAGGATTTAGTCAAATCAAAAAGAAAGAAAAAGAAGAAGCTAAAAGTGAAAGGGAAAATTCAGTTAGTTGATTCGAATGAAAAAGAATCTGATAGCAAAGCAAAAATATCTAAAACTCACAAGGCAAATAGGAAACTCAAACAAAGCAAAAATGTATCTAAAAAAGTCTCAAAGAAAACTGGGAAATTTGTTACCAGTGACAATATCATTGACTTAAATTTGTGTTCAGGAAATGATGCTGTTAGTCCATCAGAAGGTGATGCAAAGAAGAACGGAAAAAGGAAGAAAACCGAAAAAACATCTGATGGTGAAATATTCATTTTGTGAAAACACTAACAGCAATATTTGTCACAATTTAGTGTATTTAAAATGATAAAGTTCAGTAATTATATTTATTTTATACAGGTCTGACACTAAAATAACAGAGGTGATGTCTAAACATTAATTCAGTCAATATGCTCTTAGTTTAGTTAAGTAATTATTAATTACCTTATATCAAAGATGATAAATTATTCTTTCCTTGAAACATTGAATCTAGCTATTACTTAGTTACCTTGAGTATAATTATTATATTAACAACATGTTTTGTTCATTTGTTTTTAAATATACTTCAGGTTGTTATCAGTTAGTATTTTTAATTTTAGAAAATAAAGGAAAACCAAAGAAGGCTAAACTTGATAAAGATGAACCTAAATTGGAGAATTCAACATCTCCAGTTGAAAATGTGTCACCTGAACAAATTGTTTCAGGTTTGTTGCTTTTTTTGATTAGCAGTAAAATGTCTTTCATATACAGTTAATTTTAATTATAATACTAAAAGTAAAAAAAAATGGTGTTATAATCAGATTTAACTTCAATTAAAAAAAAAAAAAAAAAAAAAAAAAAGTGTTATAATCAGATTTAACTTCTAACTCTTGTTTTTTGTTTTTTTTTAATATTTTTTTTAAAATAACAGATTGATTAATTATTATGTATTAGTTTGAAATTAACTCTGTTTCTTTAATTTATTTTTTTTTTTTTTTTTTTATTTTATTTTGAAGATATGTCAGCATGGAAGAAACTGTTTGTGCCTTTTCCTGTACTCAAGGCTCTCAGGGACGAAGGTTTTACTGCACCAACTGCTATTCAAGCCTTGGTTCTCCCATCTGCAATCAGAGATCGTATGGATATCATTGGAGCAGCAGAAACAGTAATATTAATCTACTTCTTCAAACTCTTATTTAAAACACAGTTTCCTTTAAAAAGTGTGAATTTCTGGGTTTAATTTTTCATTTTATTTTATTAATTCACCCAAATTTGCTGTTGTATGGTTCACTTGGGAAATTAACAGATAATAATCTAAAATCGGTATTACATATTAAATTTTTAGTGTCTTGTATATTTCTTTGTATGGATATTTTGAAAGTAAATATATGTTTTCTGTGTAGGTCCTCAGATTTTAAAAATATATATATTTTTGCATTTTAGGGAAGTGGAAAAACTCTTGCTTTTGGAATTCCTGTTCTTCATCATATCCTAAACTTCAAAGAGCAGCAGAAAGGCAATTCATCATCAGAATTATTAGATTATGAACAGGAAGATACATCTGATACAGTAATTACAGATACCTCTGATACAGTAATTACAGATACCTCAAATAATATTTTGACTGAGGAAGACAACTCTATTAATGATCAGAATGAGGGAGACAACTCTGTTAATGATCAGAATGAGGGAGATAACTCTCTCAGTGATAACACAGGAGGAGATAACTCAGGCAGTGAGTCAAGTGATGATGATGAGGGTGAAAGTGATGTGAACAGTACAGAAATTGATTTTGACAACTTGTCGCTACCATCAAAGACAGCAGCTGATGAAATGGATGACTGTGAACCGCTAGACAATCCCCCTGAAGAGGAGGTCATAGATCTCGAGGTATCAATATTTGTTAAATAACCAATAACTGGTCATTTAATATGAGCAATGAATAACTGGGAACATGTATTGAATAAATATTAGAAATCTGATTTTAATTTCTTAATCCTTAAAAAAGCATCTAATTTAAAAAAATAAATTAAATTAAAAAACATGTTCATTTGAATTTAATATAATGTGGCATTTATTTTGAAATTTAAATCATATTAATGATTGAAATTCAAGGCAAACTGATATTACATAAAAGTATCAAGAAACTATTTTAAAAATACTTGATATTATTTGTTTATATTTATCAGAATAAATTTTCAGAAAATTATTGAGAATCCTTCGTATGGATATAGAGATTAAGCATTCATATCTGAATATAAATTACTAACATTTTATTATAGTAAAATTTAATTACTTATTATTTACTTATATGTTTTTTCAAATTTACGAATGGTACAGGATGATCAGATAGGATGTACTAAAGTGATTAATGACATAACGTTTGAAGATGACAAGGAGTATGCAGAAGAGGAAGAAACTAAACGGTCGAAACCATTAATGGCGTTAATACTGGAGCCAACCAGAGAACTGGCAATTCAGGTTAAAAACCATCTGATGGCTGCTGCCAAGTATACTGACATTCAGGTGAGTGCAAACATCCCTTTCAGTAAAGAAAACATTTTTGGAAATGAAAGGATTGTTAATTTTGTGTATCTTTTGCATCCATTTACATTTAACTACTATTTTTGATTTGGTGTGTTTGCTTTTTCGTCTCAGTGTACTGCTACTACTATATAGTTGATAAGTAACAACAAAATGTTTATAAAATTTTGTTTATTTAAATGCTTTTTTAATATATATATATATATTTCTTTAGTAAATGTATTGGAATTATTTTGATTCCATCCTGAACTAGTTTTAAAATTTTATAGAGTTATGGAATTTTACCATAAATTATAAACTGTGATTTTTTTTCACAGCTCTTTACATTGTGTTTTGAATAATTTTGAATGTTTATTTACTTCTTTTTACCATTTTGTTATATTTACCTTCGTTTGACAGCCAATAGCTGATACATTTTTCATGCTGGCGTGTCGTTAAATATTCATTCATTCATCTGTTAAAATAGCAGTGACCATAGTTTGGACTATTTATCATCAGTAGGGCAGAATTATTTTATATCCGTAACCTTACACAAAAGACAAATATTTCATCATCATGTAAATAAACTAAAAATGATTGACTGGTTGATAATCAAGAAAGCTGTAATGAAACACCAGTGAAGATAGATATATATTTTTTGCAGATTGCCACCATAGTGGGTGGAATGTCGACACAAAAACAGCAGAGAATTCTCCGTCGCTGTCCAGAGATTGTAATAGCCACGCCAGGCCGACTGTGGGAACTAATCCAAGAGGTCAGACATAAAAATAACTATTTATTTTAGTGGGATTTGATTTTTTTGATTTTTTTTTTAATTTGTTGGATACAGTTTTTAAAATTGTTTTCTTTAATTAAAATTATTTTTAGTTTAATTATCTTCTCCTTACACAGATGATGTATTTTTATTTCTTATAAAATGAAATTTCTTGGATTCTTTTTTTTTTTTTTTTTTTTTTTTGTTGAATATGTTGAACTTTCAAACATTTAACTTACATAATTTTGAGTCTGATTAATAAAGCATTCTGATAATATTGTTTTTAGCGGGAACCTCATCTTTCCAAAATAGAAGGAACCCACCAGCTGGTTATTGACGAGGCAGACAGGATGGTGGAGAAAGGACATTTTGAGGAGCTAACTGGCATCTTAGAACTTCTCAATGCTTCAGAGTCAGTATTACTTTTATTATTTTTTATTTTTTTCAATTTGTGCAAATTTAAAATTTTATTTATTGATGCTTGTCTACCCTGAAATGAACTGGTCATTTAAAAATATCTATGCACTGTATTACACATTAAACTGATGGACATTCTTAATAATAAGAGATCTAGGTATTGTTCTAATGAATCATTTTGATTTGATCATTTTGCAGATTCTGAAGTAAAATGCATATTTATTTTTAAAAAAAGAGACAGTTTATCATTTAAAAAAAGAAAAAAGAAAAAGAAACTTTGGCAAAACTAATCTAACTTGTCCTGAGATCTGTTTTTCTTATCTTGTTTAGTAACTCAGAAAGCAGGTCCAGGCGTCAGACATTTGTATTTTCAGCCACACTGACAATGCTGCACAGTGGTCCAGAGAGACAGCTTGGAAAGAAGAAGAAAAAGGAAAAGATGGATGTCAAACTAAAATTAGGTAACAATGGAAATTATTTTTAAACTATGCAGAATCTTCTTTTCTTAATAAATCTGTTATCATCACTATTGTTTTTCATTTCTTAATAATTTTTATTTCTTAAGAATTTTTTATTTTTTTTTTGAAAAATTATGTATTTCTCTTCTTTAAATATTTTTCAAAAAACAAAACAAAATTGTTTCATTATTATTTTATAATTGAGAATCCTTGAATTAATATTTTTTCTGTTATATATATATATATATACACTTCTATCCATTTATTTCTGTCTGTAGAAAAACTTATGAAAACAATAGGAATAAAAGATCGGCCAAAGGTGATAGACGTAACCACACAGACAGGCACAGCAGAATCACTGACAGAGGCAAGAATCAACTGCAGTACTGATGAAAAGGTTATTCACTTCATTATTATTCAGTTTTTTATTCATTTTATTATTCATCAAACTAGACTTCTTCAAAATACCAATAACGAATTATTGTTGTTATATTAATAAATGCTAAATTGAAATGGTGAATTTTGGACACGATGCCTCAGTGTTTAAACGTGATTTTAATTTTCAGGACGTGTACCTGTACTACATCATAAAACAACACCCAGGCAGGACTCTGGTGTTTGCAAACAGCAAAGACTGCATCCGACGTCTAACCTCCATCTTCAACATCCTCGCCTGTCAACCTCTTCCTCTGCATGCTGACATGCACCAGAGACAGCGTTTGAAAAATCTTGACAAGTTTACAGGTATTAATAAACTTAAAACATCAAATACTTTCTCTGTGTTCTGAAGATTTTGACAAGTTTACAGGTATTAATAGTAACATTGTTTAATCTTAAAACTCACCATCAAGTACTTTCTCTATGTTCAGAAGATCTTGACAAGTTTACAGGTATTAATAGTAACGTTTAATAGTACTTTCTCTGTGTTGATTTTGACAAGTTTACATATTAAAAAACGTTGTTTCTTAAAACATCAAATACTTTCTCTCTGTTCTGAAGATCTTGACAAGTTTACAGGTATTAATAGTAACGTTGTTTTTAAACTTAAAACTCACTGTGTTCAAGATATTTTTCTATGTTCTGAATTGTTTAAACTTATAACTCATCCATTTGGTATTTTGAATATGCATTTTTGAATTTTTATTTATTTTATATATATATTTTTTTTTTAATTCAGTTTTATGTCCAGGAGTATTGATTATATACAGCTTGGATGTTGTTAATCATTTAATCTTTTTTTTTTCAAGTTATGGTTTGTTTAAGTGTAATTAAAATGAAATGGTTTATAATTTAACATTTTTATTTTGTTTCAGCAAGCAAGAATAGTTTGTTGTTGGCCTCTGATGTGGCAGCTCGTGGTTTGGACATTCCAAATGTGGATCATGTTGTACATTACCAAGTCCCTCACACAATAGAAGTAAGCTTTCTTCTTTTCCTTTGTAACAGGCTTTTTTCTTTATTTTATTTTATTTTTTAATTTTTTTTAATTTTTTTTATTTTTTTTTTTTATTTTTTTTTTTTTATTTACTTTTTTTGTTAAAAATAGTTCAGATTAAGTGTTGCCAATGAAATTATTTCTTTTTCAGTTTGCTGATTGTTTTTTATTAATATTATATTGTCTAACTCAGCTAATATAATTTTTTATTATATTTTTTAAAAATAATACTATTTATTATTATTATTATTATTATTATTATTATTATTATTATTATTATTATTATTATTTAGAAGCAGATCTGTTTGTGTTCCTTACAAATATTTTTTTTTGTTTAATCTGTAACAAAAAATATAAAACATTTATGGGGACATATTGTTATATGATACAATTTTTTTGATTTCACAAACTTCGTGTTTTGTTAGTTAAAAACTCACCATGTTGTTTCAGAATTACGTACATCGCAGTGGTAGGACAGCCAGGGCGTCAAAGGAAGGCTTGAGTGTGATGCTGATTGGTCAGGATGACATTCGCAACTACAGGAAAATTATAGCAAACCTTAACAAGAGTTAGTTCCCTTTGTAACACTTAATGATTGCTTTTGTTTTGTTTTTTGCCTGGTTACTAAAATTGTGACTGCTATGTTCCCAGATTTGTTTTCAAGTTCATACTGGTTTAAATTTAAATTTTTTTCATTGAAGGATTTTTTTCTCTTCAAAGAAAGCTTTAATTTAATTTAAAGCAGTTATCCGTTTTTATATATTTTTATAAGTAATTCCATTACAGTACATTTTTTTTTTAAAATTAAAAACCTGCTCTTTAAATATTTCTTTAATAGTTAGACATACACACATACACATTTATGTAATTTTCCTTTTTCTTATTTTTTTTTTTTTTTTTTTGTTGTAATTTTATAGTGTTTTTATGTTTTCTAAAATGTTCATCATATTAGTTTAATTAACAAATTGCTAAAACTTTTCTTTCTGCTTTTTAAAAAAATAAAAAAATACACTTTTGGTACAAACTGTATGTGGGTTGTTGTTTTCTTGGGTTTTATTTAGGGGGTGTATATTTGGGTTTTTTCCTTTTCTTCGTTTTTCTTATTTATAAGCATAATACTGTATAAAGAGAATGATTTAAAGACATTGTACATAATATTATTCATCTGTTATTATAAATAATTACGTTAATTAAACGTAAATGTAATAATGGTTCCAGGTGAGGAAATACCTGTGTTTCCAGTTGAAATGCAATACCTGCCAGCCCTGACAGCTCGAGTTGCACTGGCCAGAAAGATTGACGTTCAGGAACTCAGGTAGTTTTCTTTTATATAAAGTTCATTAAAAAAAATAATAATAAAAAAAAAAACCTAAAACAAACTTATTATATGTACATAATTATATCCATACTTTACAGCACAATTTATTACAAAGCTTAACCTTCAGAAGTAGTTAATGTAGAATTCTTTTATCAGTTTTTTATAGAATGTAAGACTAAAGTAATGTTGTTTTTAATGTTCACTTTTTTACAGAACATGAGGTTCAGTTTGAATTTGAATGTGAACCAGCGAATGACAGAAATTTACTTCTGATACTCTTTTCAGTGTTTTCTTGATGAGGTTAAACTGATATGTGAAATAAATTAATTGTCCTGTCTTGTTTATTCCAGGTTCAAAAAGAAGAAGCTGCACAATGAATGGTTTCAGAAGGCAGCACAGGACATAGACATGGAGCTGGATGAAAAGGAACTGTATCCTAAATTCAGATAAATTCAGATGGAAAATTAAAAATATTTCTTGTACACGTTCTGACAATAATTTTTGAGGAATTTTCTTTCACAAATATTAAAATGTTTGATAATATTTTTTAGAGCTTTAAGTTTTATAATAATGTATATTGGTTATATATACAGGTGTTTAAATTGTTTTATATTTATATACTTCCAGTGTTATTTGTCTAGATATCAGTCTTTCCTAATAATAATGTATGACACTAAAATAATAGGTGTACGTGCAGAGAATTTCCCTTTTTTTATCTTTAGAGAAAAGTTTAAAAAATATATAAATAAAATGCTTACAATTTTAGTTTTTGGCAGAGTTGCTATATCCTCTGATATGGTTTTTCTGTTTAAATCGTATCAAGGTACATTTGTAAAATCATATATCAAATGTTATAAAATTGTCCTTAACCACAACAAGCTTGGACATGGGTGACATTCAAGAACAGAAAGAGCATCAACAAAAACTGAAACAAATGAGGTCAGAATTGACAATGATGCTAAAGCAGTCGCTGGCTCCCAGAACTTTCTCTGCAACATTTCCCACGCAGATGGGCAGGCTGGTTATGCCCACAACCAAAGGTTACCAGAGTTTTTAATTTTTTATCTTTAACACTGTTTAACAAGGTATATTTGACATATTACATTTAAAAGATTCTTACTCTAATTTGTCCACTGTGACACAATTATGGAAACAACATGGAGAAATTTAAATTGCTGTTAGTAAATTGTCAGTGTTCTACTTCTATTTAACTGGATTAATTTTTGGTGAGCTGATAATATTTATTTATTTATTTACTTATTAATTTTTGTATTTATTTATTTCAGAGATAGATGCTTTGACTAAAGTGAAGAGAGATCTGCCTGCGCAGCAGATTATGATGAAAAAGATCACACTGAGTCAGAAATTGGCAGAAAAAAAGAAACTGAAAAAACCCAAAAAGAAAAAATTCAAAAGCAAAAAAATGAAATAAATATAATTTATAAAAAAAGAAAAATAACCAGTTTTTATTGTCTTTTTTTTCACTCACAAACCATAGAACAGTGTTGAAGAATATGAAGTTTGAATGATAGGGTAATTTTTCTGTAACCAGTACATGCCTTTGAATATTTCATTTTAGGATGGAAGAAAAAATATTTATTTTATAAATAAAACTTGTTCAAACACATCAAAATTTGAACAAAACAATTTAGTTTCCATTGTTGAGAGAGGCATTTTTCTTCTATGTCAGTTCTCTGCAGTAAATATTTCACTGATTATGATTGGTGCTTTCCTGCCAGGAGGCGTGGCCCTTTTCGAAAAGGCTTGCTCTATGAATATAAAGTAAAATTAGTGTCTGAACATCTGGATGTTAAAACAAAAGTTAAAAAGATTTAATAACAAATCCTCTCAGATAAATGAATATTATTTTTAGATTATTTTAATTTTATTTATTTATCTATTTTATTTTACTTTTTTTTTTTTTTTGAAGTAAAATTTTGTTCCTTGATAACCTAGTTGTTAAAATAATGACAAAAATTTAAAAGATCCAGTAACACCAAGTTAACAAGTGTGAACAACAAAAAAACCTTTATTGAATAATTCAGTTTCAAATACTCAAAAGTATTGTAGCATTTACAAATTAGATTTTACAAAATAATAAAGATTTTAATAGAAAAGAAACTAGCACGCATTCAAGAAAATACACAAATGTATGCACTCCAATGTTTCAGTTACAAAATAATATGAAAGACTTTTTTCATTCTAATAAAGAGAAAACTAATTTACTATACATAATTTCACACTGTAAATTTTGTAATAAATGCTGGATATAGGAAATAGATTCTTATGTCAAATTTTAGGGTTAAAAAAAAAAACAAAGATGAAGAGTACGACATACACAATTGATTATTGGTAAACCTTTTTTATATATTTGATTACAAATGAACAATGCAAATGAATGTCACTGATGTTATTTGTTACTATAAAAATGATTTTAATTTTTTCTAGAATGAATAAAAAGTATCACAGAAAATAGTTGTGCTTGTGGAATGGATGTACTAGCTATTTCATGAATGACAGTTATGAAATGATGGTGCTGATTTGTTTTTAAATATTATTAATATTATTATTACAGAATTTAATGAAAACATATCAAAAACTCTTTACCTGGTTCTCAGGTATTCTCATGCAATTGATTATAGTTATTCAAAAAAAAAAAGTATATGCATTACATATTTATTATGGCAAGTTTAAATGTAAATTCCTGTAATGTTGCATCTTTTTTGTTTCATTTTAATAAATTTAGTTACATATCTCTTTTTAGAAACTAAGATCATTGTTTGTATGTTTCCAAAAAGATAAAAAAAAAATTTCATTTGATTTAAAATATTTTTTATAAATTTTACAAATATTTGATAATTTTGGTCTACTCGGCATAAATTATTAAAGATTTTTCAAATACAACTTAAGAACTGATGAAGACTGAAATACCAAAAAATAAAAAAATATACAAAACCAAAAATATTTTTTTTATTACAATGAGATGAAAAAACTTTAAATCACAGAATACAGAATTAAACCAAATCTTTTACCATCTGTAATAATTTGAACTATAAAATTAAGTGATTTTAAGCAAAATAACTTGTTAATCAAAACCAATTAATGAAACAAGCTATGAATAATTTTTTAATAATGTATTTGTCAAAATACCATATGTGGTACTACTTAAACCAAACCATGAAAAAATCTTCAATAATTTGTTGGTCAAGTAAACAATCTGAAAATTATTTTTAATAATTTATTAATTAAAATAACATATTTGCATCTAACCATGAATCACTTTTAATGATTTATTACTCAAAATAATGCACTCGAATCTAACCATGAATTATTTTTAATAATTTGTTAGAAAATATTACACACTTAAACCAAACCATGAATCACTTTTCATAATTTTTTAGTCAGTGTACTTATTGAAATTATTTACAATCATTTGTAAGTCAAAACACCAGATTTAAATCAAGCCAGCCATCACTTATAATAATATATTGGTCAAAAGAACATACCACAAAATCATTTACAAATGAAACAAAGAAAACAAAACAGCAGATTTAAACTAAACCATTTGTAAATAACTTATTAGTCAAAATACCCTATAAAAAACCAAACTTTGAAACATATGCAGTAACATTAATGAACAGATTATTTTAATATCAGTTTTATTGTTAACAAAATGAGGTAATGTGGGAGAACTGTACAGAACATCTACATAACTCAGGATATCATTTTCCATTAGTGCACAAAATTAGTAATAATAAAAAATTTAAAACAATTAATAATAAACATTTGTGAAAATCAAAAATGTCTGTGACATTCTCCATGGCACTGCAGTTTTATTTTTAAAAGATGTGAAAACACCCCAAAAATCAGAATAAAATTTCATCTAAAAAAAACATAACATGTAGCAATCTAAAAAATGCAAAAATACTGTGCACCTAAATTCAAAATTTGCAAAACATTGAGGTAAAATTTTTATACTGAAAGTTTAAATATAATAATATTTAAAAACTAAATAAAAAAAAATAATAAAAGACTATAAATAATAAAATCTGATTTTAAAATCTCTTTATTGCACACTTCATTAGTAAATATTTCATAACCATTTCTTATTTTTAAATCACATTTCAAATCTATATCTGTTGACCATACTGTTTATATTAATTAAATTTAAACTTTTGTTTTTGTCTCTTATAGAATTATTATACTGATGTTGAATAATTTTAAATATTTATTTTATTTTGACACAGCAAATATTATTTACCTACAGTTTATTATAAACTCTGTATGTAAGTATTTATCAAATCTATTTTTAAAATCATTAATTTAACTACTGACAGAAGAAAGAAAGCTGCAGTTTCAAAATTAATTTTTTGTTATTAAAAGACATTTCCAACACCACTGATTAGATTAGTATTACAGTAACACTTTCATAAAAATTAGTAACAGAAAAAAATTACCACCCAAAAAACCCTGAACAACAAGAAATATAATACTGAATAAATTCAGATTTCAGTCATTCTCGCAAAGTTATGTTTCACCTACATACCCAGGACTCTGTATTATAATCAAATTCCAATATGATGTTAGGTTTGTTTTGTTCACTCAACTTACGAAAATATTCTTGGATGTTAGTCTTTCTGTATAATAAACAGGATTAAAGGTGAGTTTATTTATATGATGCAGATCATTTTATGCAAATTTAGATGTTTGTGCAATCACCCTGAATGCACCTCGAACTTGTAAACAAAACTTAAAACATTCTGCCTGCTAGTACTAACTTTTCTTGTATATCAGATGAAAATGATCTGAAATATTTTGGAATATATTTTTTTTTAAAAATTTAAAAAAATTGATTAAATAATTAGAACATTAATAGTGATTTGTAAGCAATACAACAGTCCTGAAAATGTCTTAAAACCAAAAAAAAACAACCAACAAAACCAAAAATATAAATAGAAGTCCTAATACACATCATCAAAAACAAAATGAAGTCATTCACATCAGAGCCCTATTCAGTGTATGTGCAAAATGAGTGGACGAATGGTAGCATGGCAATGAGAGATAAACAGGAAGTTTGATAAACACTGTTTAATGACTGACTGGTTTCCAACAAGACTGCTCATGAAAAACAATGTTTCTGGACCATTAAGTTGGATGATATAAGTGTACAAATATTTATCCATTATTTAGACATGGTCTTGATTCTGATACTGTATAGTGAAATTATACGAAATTAAGTGTTGAAGCTTTTACAGTATTTTTAAGTATGTATTCTTTTATGGTTATTTATTTATTTATTTATTTATTTATTGTATTGTGTTGTGTTTTTCTGTATCATCGATACTATTTTGTTTCAAATAGTAACATACCTACCAGGACTGTATTACTGTATGTTAGAACTTTTTAGACACCTCAGAATGCTATGTGAAAATTATCAGTATACAATTATTCACACTTCATTCAGCCTTTAAATTTACATTTACACAGATACAGTAATATTCACCAGCAAAAGAACAAGCTGTATAAAATGTTTTATTAAAATGTAAAATTAAATTAGCTAACAAAGATTCACATGTGTAAAATTTTAATATTGCATTTTATAAGTTTAGAATCGTCTGCTGGCTAAAATTTCATTGATTCCACAAATCTTGTTAAAGCTCATTAATAGTCAATGAAAACCACTCTTGAATATAACCATCAAACTTCATGTTTATTTATATAACATTAGCAATATGCTGGAAATGAAACTCTAGATGTTCTGAACTGATTTAAATATCACACAAATAAGCTATATATATATATATATATAGATATATAGTTGTGAAATACTGACTGTACCATTTGTATCTGTTAAATTAGATATTTTCTTGTCGTTATGTTCCCAACACAGATATAAATGGAGATAGGAAAAGTGTTAATTATTTTTGATAAAGTGTTTATCTTACAACCAGTTCACAACCGTCTAAAGCATATGAACAGTGCAGCCACAGGTATATCACAGTTCTGCCAGTCTCAGATATAACTTTTTAATGATTTTATAACTAAGACATTTTAATTTATTAATATTTTTATAATTTAAGACATTTTAATTTATTAAATTTTTTATAATTTAAGACATTTTAATTTATTAATATTTTTATGATTAAGACATTTTAATTTATTAATGTTTTTATAATTAAGACATATAATGATAATGATATCATCTATAAGATATTTGCCAAGATCAAATGGTTTACAGTAGTTAAATAAATTTCCCCTTCTATTTTTGGAATATTTATATTCTATTTTTCAAATACATGTTTGGCTCACTTACTTTTGTTATTGCCATATATAAGAACTTTACAAACTTCTCAGTAAATGTCTGAAATTGACTAATATATATATATATATATATATATATATATATATATATATAATGTTAAAAATTCTTTAGAAGCTGACACAAGACTGTGTAAATATTAACATTTTAGTTTTCTGTCTCTGAATACATTGAGAAAAGAACTGGAACTGACAGATCTGTTCAACTGCTGTTCATACTGAAATCACATGATTCTTATCTCACACATTCAGTTCTTGGCACTTCACTGGTATTCAGTCAGCCACATTAAACTACTAGCAGGAATACACTGGACCATTCAACCAGCACATGTAGATAGATTTACAGTATGTACAGAGTTTTTCTTTCAAAAATACAGTAAAAAATGTCTTAGCTAATGCCTTATATATATAATTTTTTTTTAGTAAATTAAAAATAAAAATAAAATATTAATGAAGATGTTAAAAAATAATAATAATAAAATTTAATATGTTAATATAAATGCAGAAATGCGAAGTGAAAATATCTAAAATTATTCTCA
>CM022670.1:39292250-39404750 GCA_012295275.1 Chrysomallon squamiferum | reverse complement strand
GTCTGTTAAAATAAGTAAAATTGAATTTAAATAAAAAATAAATTTTAAAAAGTTTTTTGTGTTTGAGAATTTTGTAGTGAATGTAATTTAAAAAAATATAAAATTTAAAAAGTTTTTGTTTTTGAGAATTTTGTAGTGAATGTAATTTAAAAAAATATAAAATGATTTTATGTGGGGTTTTTGTTTGTTGTTATTTTTTATCCTTCAGGAAAAATGTATTTATTGTATTTCAAACTGGTTTGTGAATAAATAAGTAAAATTTGTAGTGATAACAGACTTTGTGTCTCTCTTTCTCTTTCACTCTCCCTCCTGTGTTAATAATACTAATAATAATAAAAATAATAATAATAATAATAACAACAACAGACTTGGCATACTGATGAACACAGCCTATCTAACCACTGTCTCTCTTTCTCTTTTGCCATCCCTCAGTATCTTAATAACAATAAAATACTTTTTTTATATTTGTGCTGTCTATCTAAAAATTATTATTTCTCTGTCCCCCTCCCTTTCTATTTTCATTTTATTTTTATTTTCCCATCCATTCTGATCTTACTCCACTGTATAACGTTAACCAGTATTCATAAGTAAACAACAAACATGGCCGACTCAGTCTGTTGCCGGTATTTCTACATGTCAAGTACACCTTGCTTCCTTGCACTAAAGAAGTTACTAATAACGAAGCTAGTTAAGTTAATAGTAGCAGGCAAACAACATGTTCAGTCTCAACATACGGATGTATTGATTTTCTAATCATACTGATGTTATTACTGTAAGCCATTTTCTCTCTGGTTACTTCAGAAAAACGTCTGTTTTTATACTGATATATTATTCCAAATTGTCAAGGTTATTTTCATTAAAAATTGAATAATAATAATAATAATAATAATAATAATAATAATAATAATAATAATAATTCAGAAAAACATCTCTTGAATATTGTTATATTATTTCAAATTGTCATGGGTATTTTCATTAAAAATTGAAAAATAATAATAATATTAATTCAGAAAAACATCTTTTTAATATTGTTATATTATCCCCAATAATAATAATAATAAAAAAAAAAAAGAAGAATTTAAATATTTCAGCTTCATTAAATTAACATCAGAAATAATAAATATAAACATAAAATACAGTTTTATTAAAATCCAGATAAAGCATTCACTATAAATCAGTTTTAACGCTTAAGCCACAAATAAACATTAGGATGTTTTTTGCTAGCAGTTGCATCTTTAACAACAATATCTTTTATTCATAATCATGACTTCAAACTTGGCACCGAGTTAAATAAAGTCACTTGAAAAAAAAAAAAAAAATGTCAAATCCAATTTATTTTAATGAACAAAGTATCATGTCTTTTCCCATGAGCTTTTTCTTAAAACACTTTCACCTGACGAAATGAATTATTAATACTTTCAGGTAGAAAAATGAGTATTAAAAAAACCCCGATAAAGGCTTTTTAATCCAAACCAAGACCATATCATCTGAATTACATAAATCATCATTTTTAAAGGTAAATAAAATTTATTCAATGAACATCTTTAGAATGTAGTATAGCAATTAATTTTGTTTTATAAACATAAGCATGTTGTGCATTTATTGTCAAACAGTTATCAAAGGAAACATGGTCCTTTTTCTTTTTTTTCATTAGCTTTACAAGATTGTTTTATATGCACTATATAACAAACAGGACAGTATATACCACAGCTTTTGACTGTGTGAGAAATACAACAGTGAAGGTCATCAGTTTCAAGTCTGAAAAATTTCAAAAACAGAGTTTAAAAAATAAGTCTAATAAATATTTTTATTTTCAAAATACATTCTTCAAAAAAAGAAAAAAAAAAAAGAAAAAAGAAAGAAAAAAAAAGAAGAAGAAAAAAAGAAAAATATATTTACATATCTTACTGGGAATTTAATGGGAAGTTAACCAATACATAATAATGATGGACTTCACAGACTATTTTAAATCTCAAGTATTTTTACTATTAGACCAAGAGATCCCACGAAATTCCCTTCATTCCTTGCACCGAACAAAACCCCTTTGATTACAGCAGCAGACGCAAACAACCATTCTAATTTCATCAGAGGAAGAGATTTATGAACTGTCTGTATCGCTTCTTTGACATTTTTACTGTATTTATTTTGTTTATTTTTATCCTGACAGATCTATTTCTGTAAGACATTTCAAACCAGACAATTTACATCTTGTTACGGACATTAAATTTTTTATATTTTTTTTTAAATTTAATTTTCTTTTTTTTTTTTTTTTTTTTTTTTTTACTATAGATGAAGTCTGAGACAAGATATCAAATTTCATTACTGATTATTTATTTCTTGACATCAAGTTTAAAGATTATAATCAAGACTAAAAAAAAAACCTAAAAAAAAAAACAACAACAAAATTTTAAAAAATTTAAAAATTAAAGCATAGTTCAACACAAAAATAAATACATCTGTCGTTAAAGAATGTATTTACTGCACTTCTGCATGCACATAATTCAAGTTAATTTTACACACAACAATCAGGCTTTGTTTAAATAAAATGAAAATTACCAGAAACGGGACCCGTATCACAAAGAGACTAAATTACAGTCTTTGATCACACACGTGTGATATAAAAATACTATTTTCTGCACAACCACAGATAAAAATGACTGATTTGAATCTGCAACATACGACTTGTTTTAGCACGGAAAGAATTAACCACAGCATCGAACCACCTCAGACCCATCAAGACATCAGATACACAAAAAAACCATCTGATATTACTTATTAAGTTATTAATGTCAACAGACTATTTGTGGACACAGAAAACAGCGAGGAAAAGATATTAAGTTTTATATTTAGCACAAGTTATGGAGAAACGACCAGTTTTATTATTATGCACCGGCAGAGTAACATTTAAAACATGATTCCTTTTATGTTTGATAACTATTCTGAGAGAAAAACAAAGGGTAAGTTTGTCTTAAAGCTTAAACAAGTTGAAAATGCACAAAAACAAATTCAAAACAACAACAACAAAAAAAAATCCAAAAGATTACCACAAAAAAACTATGCATGAATTGATTCACTCCTTTTATTTCTTATGAGAAGACTTGAAGAGAAAGCAGTTTGTGAAAAACTACAACACTATTCAGATACACACATACACACACACACACACACATATACATACACAAACATGTATGTGTATACACAACTATATATAACCGTATAAAAGAAATAATCAAGAACTACTGTATAACGCGACTAACTGAATGCTTATTTATGATATTTTAAAACTAACTGGTTCTAGATGTTATTTGTGTGAAAGCTGTAATCAAATGAGCAATAAAGAAAGTATATTACACACACACATATACACAGATGAAAATATGCTGCAGTTCTGAATGGGAAGTTGCCTACTTTTAACATATGCAAGGACTTATCCCAAAAAAAAGCCTTTTGTTCTGTATTCAAACTTTATCAAAGAGTTATTGTGTCCGAGTTTAATATTGTAATTTATTTTTTATATTCTATATTGAAACTGACTTCTATAAATAGATCTATAGTTACTTATGATATAAAAGTATGATTTAAAAAATTCAGTGTATATATTCACACAAACATACACACACAGACATTTATTCATTTTCTCATCACTTATATTAGAACAGTAATCTTAAGATATACACAAATAATAATTAATATTTCTTTTTCAATGACGTAAAAAAAACAAGTAAAAAAAAACAACCAAAAATAACCCCCTACAAAAACAAACAGAAGAAGAAGATTCATAATGCTATCTATCTATATATATAACAGAATTTTAAATCATAAATACAACTGATGCTTGATCATCCATTGTGTTATCAGTATACAACAATACTCTTATTATTAACATTAACATTATTTGTATTTGAATTAATACGAAACTGCAATGCTTGTTAGGAAAGTAACCAACAAAAGTCAGCAGGAAAAACACAAAAGATGGACTCTACTCCGGAATTAAAGAACAGGAATTAATTAGCAAAGTGCTTTGATAAAGTAACAATAGCTCCTGAAGTAATATCCAAAAATAGTGACCAGATTCTTTCATCTGTTTGATAAACGCATCCCAATTACTCACCAAAACTTCTTCCATTTATTTCATCATCTTCTTCACTGCCACTGTTTTCTGAAAATACAACAATAGGCTGCATGAAGGAATTGAAGGAATTGAAAGAAAAGATTCTAAAAAAAGAGGAAAAGAGAAAAGAAAAAGGGAAGGAATCTTCAAGTCAGTAAGGATGTAAGAGATGAATTATGTTCATGGCTGTTATTGAAATGAAACTAATATATTTAAAAAAAAAAAAAAAAATGAAGTAATATTAATTTACAATATCTAATTTCAGTTTATATTTAACTCACTTTGGAAGCTTTAAATAAAATTTAAATTAATAAATTAATAAACAAACAAATAAACAAATAAATAAACAATAAATGACTTTATCTGAAGTTAACAGTATTTTATTTCATTTTATAACCCTATTCAGTTTGTAACATTTAAATAACAACAACAACAACAACAACAATAGTTATATTAATAATAATAGTTATAGTTATAATAATAATAATAATAATAATAATAATAATAATAATAATAAAATAAATAAATAAATAAATAAATAAACCCATCAGATAAAAGAAATTATTAACATATCTGTTCCATTCTCAAAGAAACACAACTACCACTATCAGTAAAAACAATAAATAACCTTTCCTCAAACCAAAAATCACGTGTTCTTAACTGTTTTGAAACTAAACTGCAGCAGAACTGTAATGTTGATGGAAGACAACTGTAACAACAACTACTGTTATTACCATTACTACTAATACCACTAGTACTGCCACTAAATAACCTCTTGAACAAACAAGCCACTATTATTGGAAAACTAATTTACAACCAATAAACAGAGACATCAAACTGATCAAAGAAATGTTGTGGAGGTTGCTTCAGTGTTATCAGGAAATTTGCAATTCTCTTAGATTACCAATAATGGTATTAATCTTTCTTTCACCAAGATCACTGGCTTTATTTTTTAACTTAATTTCATTGTCACCAAAAAAAAAAAAAAGGTAATTTCAGTGTGATCTGTACACACATCTTTAACAGACATTACTGTTAAACCTGTGACTTGTTAACATTACTGGCATCCTTGAGTGTTTATTTTTATTTATTTTATTTTTTTTCAAAGCAATTTCATTCAGCTAAAATAATTTTAAATTATGGATGAAATGATTTGTAGCTTTCTGATAAATTTTTCACGTATCAAAATTCATTGTAAATTTGAATGCTATTGTTATTGTTGTTGTTGTTGTTGTTGTTGTTATTGTTATTGTTATTATTATTGTTGTTGTTATTATTGTTATTGTTATTGTTATTATTAGTTTGTTTAAATGTAGAGCTGGAACATTAGTATATTTAGTCATCCCAATCTAATTTATATTATTTTGAATATTTCATCACAAATCTCATATTTCTCATTTTTCATTATTACAACTGCTGCTGCTGCTGCTGCTGCTGTCATTCCTGTTAGTAAATTAATTTAAACTAAATCTGGGACATCAACATAATTAAATAACTCAGCCTTGGTTTAAACCATTCTGTTACTTGATAAATCAAGAGCACAACACAAATCTGAACCTTTGTATGAAACTTGTTTATTTATAGTTGTGATTATTACCTTCCTGGATGTTCTCTTTATTATTATTATTATTATTATTATTATTATTATTATTATTATTATTATTATTCATTTCCTTTTTTTTAGACAAAAATGCAAAATCAATTCAACTAACAACAATCATTAGACCTCACTAACCTTGGCCCATTCAATGTTTTTTTTTTTTGTTTTTAAGCAATATTATTATTTCTTTCACAAATCTTTTTATTTCTATATATATATTTTGTTTCATGTCTTCTTCTTTGAATGTAATATGAATGTTAACAATAACAAAATAATAATAATTTCTGAAAAAAAAGAGAAAAAAAATGGCGCTGATTTCTGCTCTTTCGAGCACCCAATTAATCCAGCCTGTAACAACCTAACATTTATTATAAAAATTTAAAAAAAAACAACAACAAAAAACTCTCTGCTGATTAATCAGTCATGGAAAGCAAGATTTGCAGTCACCCATGCTGGGCTGGACAAAGCAATATGATTTGTGCGGTGATGAGAAAAGCCAGATCGAATAATCCAACAAGCAACTCGAAATCCGTGAATTGAAAGACTAATAAAGACCGTTTTCGCTGACTGAATCAATTTGTCCAAATTTCTAAAGCTAATTCTTTCTAGAAGGCAGAGCTACGGTTCAACGAATCTGAAAATTTATGGCAATTAATAGACTGTTATAATATTATTAATAAAACGACAGTACGATAAAGCAGAGTCGAATGTCGCGGTGATCATGAAGCATTAAAAAATATGATGAGATTTTTTTTTTGGTTGCTGTTTTTGTTAGAAGGTGTTACACAGTTTGTACATTAATGAGGGAGTTGCTGAGAAAAAGGTCAAAAGCTAAGCTGTTGTCAGTTTGAGAAATAAAAAATGTGGTGGTACAAGCAAAATTGTTTATTCAGTGGTTACTCAGTTCAGAAATTATAACTTACGTAATTGGCTGTTTAACTGTATGTCAGAACATTTTCAGTGTTAATGGTTATTTGGTGTCAATTATGTGGTATTTTCTGTAATAGTGTGATGAAAGGAAGAGCTTACCTTTGTTTTTGTTATTAAATAAAAGCAAGGGATACACCGTGGCCTTCTTTGAATCAAAGATTACCGTAGTTAGACATTAAAACAATAACAGTATAATGTGGGGACTGAGGAAGAATAATCGTATGACTTAAGGCCAGTGCTCTAACCACTGAGCTAAATCCCGTTTAATTAATACCTGAAAGTTGCCTGTGTTAGAAGTTTTGTTTTTCTTTACATTTAAATGTCAGATTGAAAGAAAAAAAAAAATAATTAAATTCTAGGAATGAATGAATGTACAAGAAAAGTGTTTGTGTGTGTGTGTGTGTGTGTGTGTGTGTGTGTTAATCAAAATATTATTTTTCTATCTAGGAACTGAATGAATCATCGAAATGTATGTTAGTGTTGATCAAATGTATTTTTTATTTTTGTTTTTCTATATATACATTATTAATATTATTATTATTATTATTTTTATTTTTATTATTGTTATTATTACTACTACTACTACTACTAATACTACTACTACTACTACTACTACTACTACTACTACTACTACTACTACTACTACTATTATTATTATTATTATTATTATTGAATTTTTCTTGTTAATAAAAGTACACAATGACAATATAAAAAAAAATAAAAAAAAAAAAAAAAATGTAAAATAAAATTTAATTTCCCTGGATTTTTGTGTTTTCAATAAAATGAAAATTCAATGATTTTAGTTTTTATGAAAACCACTTGACATTTGCACAAACTAAATCTTCTCTTACTGTTAACATTCCCCACCCCCCCACACCTCTCTCAACTTGTTAATAAAAAAACCTTTTGGACATTACATTTTTAAAAAATATTTAATGACGGAAATTTGCACTGTTTTATGTAGCTGTTGAGTGTTAAAACAAAAATTTCCTTCTTCACTTTGTCTTCTGTGTTTTGAACAATCATTTCAACAAACACATTAACGTACTATTCTACAAACTTTTTATTCTTTTTTTTTAAAAATTAACACCAAAAAAAAGCAAAAAAAAAGATGCTAAATAAACATTTAAAAAAAATAATAATAAAATAAAATAAAATTAATTTTCCAGGAATTTTCAGAAGTGTTTGACAGATATGTATTGGCAGAACAAAACAGGTGTTTGATAGACACACTGCATCGATTTTCTTTTTTCTGTTTACTCATTTTTTTTTTTTTTTTTCGTTAAATTAATCTCATTGCCAGTGGCCAGTTAATCTCAAAGAACATCAATCGATGTCACACACCACAGATGCTTCTTGAAACATGCTCCTAACCTGGTGAGCAAACTAATAAAACCTGGCATCTCCTTAACAAGATCAGTCAATATGTGGACAGTGTAAACACACGAATAACAAGATTCCTCGAAACTTGATAATCACGTTATTAACACACACACACAAAAAAATTAAAAATAAAGGATAAAAAGATAAGAGAAATTAAAAAAAAAGCTGTTCATAGACAATAAAATATGTTCTGGGTGAAGGTCTGTGACAAATGAATGATCAGAACTATATAAGTTTTCAGAAGAACGTACATGCCTTCACTGAAAAGGTGTTTCTGTTGTTAAACAGTCAGTGTCAAAATCAGTTTTTAAAATTACCCACAGTAATCTTTTTAGTGTGAACAGGAACCAAGTGAAAGACAAACAAGAAGAGAAAATAAATTCAGTTTAGTTCGTTAAGATATAAATAAATAAATAAGATAAATAAATAAATAAATAAATAAATAAATAAATAAATAAACAGGTAAATAAATAACTGCTAGACCAGTAATTATAATTAAAATCTTCTACAGTTGTCAAAGACAAACCGAGTAAGCAAGTTAAAGAAAAAAAGAAAATTCAGATTTTGGAGAAGATAGGATGTGCAAAGATAATTGAATAATTTTTTTGATAAAAATACAATAACTTTAAAATTATTTTAAAAATTCCCATATGACATACATCCAAAATTTTTGAATTGATTTTGCAATTGTCATCTTTGAAAAATTATAAACTCTAAAATACCAGTTGGTTATTCAAAAAAACAAAACAAAAACAGAATAAAACAAAACATTTTTCAAATATTTATATTAATAATAATAAACAAAATAAACAGACAAATAAATAAATAAATAAATAAATAAATAAATAAATAAATAAATAAAATAAAATAAAATAAAATAAAATAAAATAAAATAAAATAAATAATTAAATAGATAAATAATTTTTTTAAATAATAAATAAATAAAATTAAATTAAATAAAAAAATAAAAAAATAAATAAATAAATGAAAAGTAAAATAAAATAATAAATAAATAAAAATAAATAAATAAATAAATAAATAAATTAATAAATAAAATAATAAATAAAATAAAATAAATAAATAACTAAATAATTAAATAGATAAATAAATAACATAAAATGAAAAATAAATAAATAAAATAAATAACTAAATAAATACAAAATAAAATAAAACAAAACAAAACAAAACAAACAAACAAAATTAATCAAACAAAGAAAGAAAAAAGTAAAAATGAAAATCTCACCAGAGTTGAGTTCTTTGACAAGAGATGACATTGCGTTGGTAACAGAGTCAGCAGCCACTAGCAAGTCATTCCGCAGACTTCGCACGTTCGACATTGCACAAGACGACTGGTTGAACGCCTGCTGCACGTCCCCTCCCAGTCCTGTCAGGGACGTTTCCATGGGCGTGTTAGGCGTGGTCACTTTGGTGTTAGAGGGCGCTGCTGTAGGGGACAGTCCTGAACGGGAACGTGGGGAGGGGGAGTTGGTCGGAGTTGATCGAGGTGAGCTTGGATGATTCTAAAAATATAATTTTACAATTTTTAAAAAAAAAATTACATTTTTTTTTTACTTTAATTATAAAAATTCCATACTTGTAAAAGTACAAACAATATGCCTATTAACTTTATTCCACAAAAATTGTTAATAATCACTCATAAAACAAAAAAAACTAAAATTAATAATAATAATAATAATAACTGATAAATTTTCTAAAGTACCAAAGAAAATGAGAAAGAAAAATTAAAAAAAAAATCTCCTATCATTTTCCTGACAAAATTACATCAACTTAAAAAAAAAAAAAAAAAAAAAAAAATTATATTTAAAAGATCTCATGATGAAAAATAACTTTTTAATATTTAATTTTTGTTTTTAATATTAATTTTTTTTTCTTAATAATTAAAAAAAAAAAATTAAAACAAACAAAGACCTAACAGCCATTACTCATGAAGACTATTAGTTCAGCCTCCCACATTCAGCACAAATCAGACAAGATGGTGGATCACTGACAGCAGACAATCTACAAAGCTCCAGGCATAAACCAAAGGTGACTTTGAGCAATTAGTCTTTTCCCTTAATCATTTCTTGGCAGAAAAATCCAGTCGCAAATTTAGTCACAATTTCTTCATAAAATGAACTAATTTGTCGCATGCATTAATACTTTGATTATTCAAGACTGAAAAAACCCCAGCCGAAGTGTCACACACACACGATTCCTTTATTTTCCCCCACTCCCCCTGCCCACCCACCATCACATCAGACCTCCTCCCAGGTCAGGTTCCCCCCCTCTCCCTGATGACTGTTTGTCACAAAAGCAGAAGTCATTTATTTTATCACCAGAAGGAAAATTAGGGCTGATTCCCATGTGGAGTTAATTTCACAGTGGGGTGCTTTGCGGAACAAATTCACAATCCTCCAGACACCTAGCCAGATTTATTGTTTAATGTAAAGCACAAATATTTCATGCTGTTTTCACTGTATTAATAACAACAAAAAAAAAAAAAAAAAAAACAACTTTTCTATTCCTGACAAGAACATAACATCCAGTTTTTAAACTGTCACTAATTACTGGTAATCAAGAAAAAGCAGAACATTCCCTTGCAAAGATCATTCAGTCCCGTACTTTCAGTTAATTTTTTTATTTTTTTTTATTTTTTTTATTTTAAATTAAAATTTACAGGACAAGACTTGAAACATTTATAAAACTGAAAACCGATGCTGCTATTGGCCATTTGCGTTCTATTTCAAGAAACTGTTAAGTCCCTAAGCAGTGAAACTGAAATTACTCAGTGGAGTAAATCAGCAGCTTGCTAATAAAAAAGAGAAAGATTTAAAATGAAGTCTTTGTGCTCTGAAAGGTGCCTCTCGGCTCATGTACGACTTGTAAAATTAGACTTGAACATAAGCTCCAACTTGAATTAAGTCGACCGTCTAATATTAACATCACTTCTTGAAGTTTCCACGCCTAGATTAAAAGTCAGGGTTAAATGTTTTCTGAAATACTTGGTAAAGGACTGACAGTAAATAAGATAATTAACTGTCAAGTTAAAGTTGTAGCATATCTTACAGTGTTTGTTACAAGAATCATGTAAACATTAACAGTAAATGACACAAGAATCAATGATAGCGTTTACATGATTTTAGGTATGGAATAATCAACATAATCTTGCACAGTGCTTGATGCTTGATATAAAATAATAAATATAAGCCATTACAGTATATGACACATGAATCTTTATTAAACTTTTAAGAATCTATATAAAAGCATCTTCATTATAGTAAATAACATAGGAATTCCTTGTCATATGCAATACAGTAGACAGATTGACTTTTTACTGCACACGATACAAGAATACTATGTTTCATTTTTACTGCACAAAAATTGATGAAAGCAATTATAGCTCCAGCAAGAACAAAAACAAACAGATGTATGGCTGAACATTTTAAGTGCAAGCTGTATCAGTATTTTATTTAGTCGAGACCAGGTAATAAAGAATTGATGTATGTTTTTATTTTATGACAAATTATGTCATCAAGAATTAATGCAAGCTTTAATGGTGTGTGTGGATGTGTTGTTTGGTAATCACATACAATGTATAACCTTTCATATTACAGCAGTTCAGATTATCAGGAATCAATGTAGACTGTTTCAGTGTCAGTCATTTGATAACCATACATCAATGTGTGCTTTTGTTGACATGACAAGAGATAAATCAAGTTTGAGTAAAAACTCTTGTGGTATCAGTATATGATAATCAATACAGGTATCAAATATGAATGTAAATCACTTTTACGTGGTATACCCAAACTTCGGTTATGAATGTTAGCTCTAATTCCTGGACATTACATGACGCACCATCAGTCAGGAATCATGTTATTAAAGCATCAGCTAGGAACTCTAAACTACTTTTCTTTGCTTTAAACAAACAATCAGTTTAACTAGTACCTGTCAGTTAGCTACACTTTCAGGTAAACTTTCTGTTAACTTCAAGCATCAGTTTCAGTGGTAGATCCACAACTTCAGAAAAAAGTGGAATGCTATCGAATACTGGAATATAGTTCGAGTTTTGAATGTTTCCAGAATGCTTGTAGCAACATTTTCTGGGAGAGATTTCCAATCATTTACATTTCTCTGACTAAAAAAATGTCTTTCACATATAGCCTGGATCACTGTTTCTATGAAATATTCTACATATCTTTGGTTAAAAAGTGTTTAGTAATATCATTAAAAACCAACATTATACATGATGAACTGTTATATTTTGATTAGCAAGAAGACATCTTTTATATACTCCTTTCCACAGACAGTAAAACACATACTGTGGTCTTTGATAAAACCAATTACTGATTAGGAATGAATGTATGTTTCAGTGGCTGCATGGACTAGGATTGATCCTAGGACACCTCACACACCAAACCCAACAATCTAACCACCGATGAGTTATGGCAAGCCTTTCGCATGTTATCCAGTTCCAGAAATCTATCACAAAAACCACCGCGAAACGTGAATCCTTTAATTCCCTGTCCTCTATCATCCCAAACAGTGAAGTCAGGCTCTGCTCGTACCCAATATTAGATCAGCCATTAAGTATTAACAGTAAGCTCCAACTGCTCATCTCATTCATTAGATGGTCAATGTGGATTGTAATTCATAGCTCCACAGTCTGTCATAACACCAGGCAGCAGCGTCTGTGTGTGTGAAACATGGACACGGGCTGCAATTCTTCATATCTGCCATTACTCTCCAGAGATGAATAATTCTAATTTATCATTGGACAGCGAATGTCTTTATTTAATATTAATTTTGTTTTAAGAGAAAACATCTCATCTGCATGATATCTAGTATTAGATCGAACAACGAGACGAGAATGAAAGAAAAAACAGCAACCTCGGTATGAATTTGAAAATATGCATACATACAGAAAGAGAGACAGACAAAAGAACAATGGATGTAAAGTGGGGGAATAGGTGAATATGAAACATAAAAAAATATTTATGAGAAAAAGAAACATATAGAAAGACAGAGGGAAAGAGAGAAAAAGGTCAACGTAAACATTTTCTGTAAAATATATTTTTTTTAATTTTCTTTTTCGGCATCTGTATTTAAAAGAAAAATCTCATGGACGTGACTTCATTTAAAGAGTGTGTACCTTTAACAGTTTCATCAGGCTCTCCAGCTGGACCATCAGTTCTTTGCGGCTCTCTTGCAGAGCCTGCATGCGACCCTCCAGCTCATCTTTCCTCTGGCGCAGCAGTCTGAGCTCAGTGAGGAGAGTCGGGTTGTACTCAGCCTCCTCGTTCTCTGCAGCGTAGGCCTCCTGCTCCAAGCGCAGGCGCTGAATCTCTCGCATGATTTCTCTGAAAAACACACAGAGAGAACATTTGTTCAGTTTTAAAGAAAGAAATTTATATATAAAAAAAAAAAATAATAAAAAGATGAAAGAAAAAGGAAAGGATTTAAAAAATAGTAACAAAATGAAAAAAAAAAAAAATAATAAAAAATTGTTATAAAAAAAATGTAAAAAATTGTTAAAAAAAATGAAAAGAAAATTGTTAAAAATAAAAAAAGAAGAAAAAGAAAAGAAAAATGTTTTTTAAAAGTAAGAATTGGACAAAGGAAAGAAATAAATGAAAAACAAAAAAAATGTTAACCAGCGGCAAAACTGTTTCCATTTCAGGAAAAAGGTTTTTAATTTCCATTTTTTTTTATTGTATTTTTATTATATTCACCATCTAAGATTTTACATTTTTAGGTAATATTTCTGTTTTAGGGCAGTCTTTTTCTTTCTTTTACTGTTTGTTTCTTTATTTTATGAAAAATATAAAAAATAAAATTGCATTTTCTTTGAAGTCAAGTATGAAAGATTTGTCAATATGGATTATTTGTGATTATCTCAACTAACATGTTCATACTGTTGAAACAAACTGACTGACACAGGTAAAAACAAACATGATAAAGTAAGTTAATATCTAAATATCTCATACTCAGTATTTCAATAAAACATTCATGTTAATATTTAACAAAACAAAATCAGTTCTGTTGATACCGAAACATTTTTCTTTGTAGAATATCACATCTCTATTTTATTAAAATATTCATATTAAGCTTCATAACAAACAAAAATTTTGGTTAACATGAAAACATATACTGTATCTGTATTTTAATAAAATATTCATATTAATATTTATAGCAAACAATCAAAAATTCTGGTTAGTATGAAAACATGTTCATTGTAGAATACTGTATTTACAGGTTAATAAAACATTCAAATAATAGTTAACAAAACAAAATCAATTCTGTTTGTATCAAAACCCCTTGATTTTGCTTAGTACAATACTGCTTGTAGACATTAATAAAATATTTGTGCATTAACACCATCTACTTATTGATCATTCAGTCTGTGTGTATGTTGATTCATCCAAACTAACACATACATACATACAGCAGATGCAAATATTGTTTATCAATATGTTCCATTGAAGACAAAAATCGTTCAGTGATGTTTTACACAATGGACAACCAAGACTTTAATAAGAAGATTAACCAAGTTCATCAACTAATGTATGTAACAGAAAGCTGAATCATCTTCTACTTCAGTTTATGCAGAGCAATACCTTCTTCATTGACTGGTTTAAAAAACAAAAGAAAGAGAAAATCTATCTTTGATATGCAGTGCTGATCAGTGGTCTGGTTAAAGTAATATTGAAACGGTCTGAGTGAAGTAGCAAAATAAATGTTATGTAGAAATATTTATAAAAATTTATATATTAATTGTTTCAACAAACTGTATGACAAGGTTACTTAGAAACATACATATTTACAGATAGTCATCTTGTATTTATAAGATTTGAAACTGTCCATAAATGTAATGGAAATAAATCATATTTTGTAATAACAGATTAGTTGAAGGGCATTAACTCTAAATGGGAAGACAACCCGATTTCTTTTTGAATTGCATAACACAGTGTTAACTGAATCAGCTGCATAACTGTTTGTAATTATGATCAAATCAGCCTAAAGAATATGCATGTTCAACGATTTATTTTATCGGTTTGCAATAAACAAGAAATTACAGGATTCCTCATTGCATAGTGAGTGAGTCTTAAAACGAAGAATCGGGCTGTCCAATCGTAGGCTGATGTGGCAAATTACCGCACAGCAAATCTTACACAACTGAAAAACATGACTTTTTTTTTTTTTTAGCCATCTTGTAAGCCACTTCATCAGCCAGGATTTGCTTCTGTGTCTACACGGTCCTCCTCAATCAGTGAAAACTAAGAGATGAGAGATGCGATGAATGTAACCAGAAACAGACTTATGTTTATGTATAATGACCGCAGTACAGCAGTAGTTCTGTTCTGATGACATTTTGAAAGACAATCTGGCTGGAATGAACATTAATTCTTTAATGGCATATTGAACTCATGAATATGCCACGTAGGTTTTTACAGGAGCTGTCAAATTCAGCAGACTGATTTCTGATAACTACTTCCTAACCGTCTGAACAAACTGTTCAGGAAAAAAAAAAAAAAAAAATGACATTAGTTTCTACAAGACTAATCAAATGTGAATTAAAAAAAAAAAAAAAAAAATAATCATAAAAATCTCCTTTATGAATAAATCTGAGATTCCCTGTCTGATGCTGGCAAAAGTATCTGAATGCAGACGTGGTATGTTAATAACATATATTTATTTTTATTTTTTTAACACTGAAATAACCTTTTTTTTATTTTTATTTTTATTTTTATTTTTTCTCCATTACAACAATGAAAAAAAAATGAAAAAAAATCTGACATTTCTGCTTTAATTAGTTACTTTAATTAAATGGATTTATCATAATATGCTTCTAAAATATCTGCAAATTTTTTGTTATTACCACAAAAACTATAAGCTATTTTTTTATTTTTTTTTTTATTTTAATCGTCAGTTGATTCGTATTCAGTATTAACGCTGGTGGTTTATTTTATTTAAATCAGTATTTACATGTCTTTCACACCCTCTCAATTTTCCCTGACAAATTAAGCTGTGTTATTTCTGCCTGCTATGAATGAGATTGAGTAAATGAATTTTTTATCCCAGTTCCCAATGGAAAATGTCGTCGGAAAAGTCACAAATGCTGAATCCAAATCTGTTCATTTCCCCGTCTGCCCACCACAATCAATGATTTTTCCTTTTTTTACTTTCTTTTTGCTCTTTTATTTCTTCTTCTTCTTTTTCTTCTTCTTCTTCTCCTTCTTCTTCTTCTTCTTCTTCTTTTTCTACTTCTTCTTTTTCTTTTTCTTTTTCTTTTCTTCTTCTTCTTCTTCTTCTTCTTCTTCTTCTTCTTCTTCTTCTTCTTCTTCTTCTTCTTCTTTTTTTTTTTTTCTTCTTCTTCTTCTTCTTCTTCTTATTAGTAGTAGTAGTATTTTTATTTTCTAATTACTAACAGTAGTAGTAGTCGTAGTTATAGTAGTTGTATTAATAGTATAACAGTAAAATTAACCATTTTTAAAATTATTTTTAAAATATATTTTTTTTATTAATCATAAACACAAGTTTAATTGATTTTCTGAAGTGACAAAATACATCTATTACTCACTTATTTTAAAAACAAATAAACAGGGAGAAGCAAAAACAACGAAATCAAAAATAAAATCCTCTACATTGATACAACATCCTGCAGAACAAAAGTGCCCTGTTCAAAACGTGAGGTTCATTCACGTCTGCTCGATCAAGCATTCTAAAAAGAAACATAAGAACTGGATGAAAACATCGGGTTAGTAAAGAGATAAAGAGTTGATGTCGGAGATGCAGCACTCAGTTCTCTCAGTCAGCGTGGTAATTTGATAAACTAAATGACAGTTCAGTGAATCTCTCTCCGTCTGAAGACTGATCTGTGTTAGAAACCTTTCGGGGATGTCTATCTTGTTAAAGGCTCTCCCTGACTTATAGACTGAAAACCTTCACTCAAAGGATAATTTTTTTTTTTTTTTTTCATTTTATTAAACAGAATGATATCTATTGATTTAGAAGTCGGTGTTGTGACTGCAAAGCCATCTGTTGTAATGGTGTGCGGCCAGTCTTCATTACATGGTACATGGATTTGAATGGACATTGTCCACTGCTTGATGTATGGATTTGTGTGGACAATGAGCAGTACATGGTGCATATTTGTACAGTCCGCGTTCAGAACAAGATATATGGATTTGTACAGATTCTGCCAACAACACGTTCAAGGATCTGCATGGACACCATGCTCTTCAAGGATTTATGGGGACCCTATCCATCATAAAGGGGCTGTCTTCAGTTCTCTGTAGAGAATTTAGGGCTGAGGAAAGACAGATCAGATGACTTTTGATTATTGAGCATTTTCCAAATTACATCTTAACACCCTATGACTTTGTATGAGCTTTACTAATAAAAGCTTACAAAAGATGGCATGTTCAAATCAATGAAAGGTAATTGAGTGCAAAACAACAGAAAATTCCCTGTCCTTAACTATATATCAGGTTTGTAATAAAAGTTTTGTTTGTTTTTAAAAGCTCAATAAAACAATATGTTCTTCGCTTGGAGTAAACATGGAACCAATACATCAACTTCAGTTACAATAAAACTGACAAAAAAAAAAATGAAACAAAATTAAATATATTAATGATTTCATCATATTTCAAATAGGAATGAAAAGTTAAACACCTTTAAATCTAAACAGATATTTACTTAAAGAAACAAAGGGAACTTTCATTTCGACTTGATATATATTTCACCATGTAACTTAATTAAAAAAAACCTGTTCAGCACAATGTTAAATAAAATATTTCTTCTTTCCTTTTAGTCATCAGAACTGTCAGAACTGTCCACAGATACACTACATAAATACATATAGAGACACAATGCTACAAAATACAATGAAGTATTTGCTAATGGTCAATGGTAGTTAAGCAGTCTTCAACAGAGAGAGTCAGCTATAATTACTAGTCCAGTATAATTAAATTTAGTATTGTAAGCTCTGCTCTCTATGGGGAATTCCGCGTAAAGATCCCTTGCTGACAATCTATTCACCTAGCCTGCAGCAGCTGTTACTCTTTTAGAACTCTGGACCAGAGGGCAAAATAACTGAGTATTGAGTATTATGTGTTGTGGTCTCATTAAACCATGTGGATACTTTTCATACACAGTCATAACAAATGTTTTTTCATGTCTTTTTATCATGTGTAGACATTTCTTCCTTAGTAATATTTTTAAATCAAACATCAAAAAAGAATCTTACCAAAGACAGGTCTTTACACAAAAACCCACATACATATACCAACCTACACACATCTGTACACCTACCTACACACATCCTCACACACTATGTAATACAACACAACACACATACACAAACACATACATCTGTATGTATGTATATGTGTTATATGTGTGAATATGTGTATTTAAAGATATACTACACACCATACAACACACACACACACATTAGTATGTATAAATGTGTATGACAGTTCTATGGCTATTAAATTACAACCATATTTACACAGGCATTCACATTCAAAACTCATCACATATTATAAATACACATGTACATAACCAGATATACACACACCCAAAATACATCCAAACAACGAAAACACACACACACACACACACACACACACACACACACACACACACACACACACATCTGTATATATATATACATACAAAAAAACATAAAATAAAATAAATTAATTCACATAAACCGTTTTTACAGCACCGACCTTTACCAGTTTGTTTCTCTCTGACTGCATCTACAATATTTATCACAACACAAACACAAGACTGTAAATTTCTGAGGACGTGGGTATTACTTAAAGACGTATCACTGTTATCAGCGTGGGGACAAAACCCGGCCTCATAATTCTGCTGAGGATATACATAACTAGTAGCAGTAATCATGGCACACTCGTCGTAATATGAAGCCAATTTAAAGGTGAAATGATTGATTCGCTCTGCGAAGTGGTCATGTTTTGCATCCATCAACGTAGCTGTAAGCCGTTGTTCTAATGGTTGGGTTGTTCCTTGTGGAAAACTAACAATGGTAACTGGAAATGGTGATTTAGCTGGGTGGTCGCCTAACCTGCAGTGACGTGTCATTTTAGCACACGAGTGGGAAAGATAGCAGGCAATTCTCAGTGCTGGTATGAGCAGCTCGTTAGTTTTGAGAATGTATTCTTTATAAGGATTTTATTTTATTTTAAAAAAATATAAAAAATAAAAAATAAATAAAAAATGAAAACAAAAAATTCCCACCAGAAAAAAAAAAAAAAATAAAGGCAGTCTCATAAAATACTATTTAGAATTTTATTGAATCAAAATTTTTAGTTTTCTATACTTTTTGCTTCTTGCCATTTTATTTTATTTTTTTTTAAACTATTTTAAAAATATTTTCACAATTATTAATACTGTGATTTTTTTTTTTAAACAGCACTCCAAATGTCTTTTCTGCAAGAGGCTTTTATAAAAAATGTCATTGTTTTCAAACTCCATCTCTACAAAACTTTTTTTTTAATTTAAATTTTTTTTTTTTAAATTAACTAATTAACGTCATTAATTTTTTAATGCCTCATTAAAGCTACTGCATTTGCAACATAATGAAGAATAAATATTTGAAAAGAAGACTAAGTGTGTAATTAGTTGATTTAAATTATATTGATCACACAAGACCAAGGAAGATTTAGAGTTCAATATAAGGTGAGACATAAATTAGTGAGTGAATAACATCATCATCCAACAACAAACCAATCATAGTTCTCAACATTTATCTACCCATTGTTAATACTCTGAGTATATTGTTAATACTCCAAGTATTACAGTTCACTCCTGATTCTAATCTCATTATAATTATTTCATATCATCAGTTTTAAACCAGAACTTGAATCATGTAAATATCATGCATGATTCACCTGCTCTTAATCACTACAATTATTTCAGGTGCGATAATTATTCCTTGCCATGACTATTTCAATATTAAAAGTTATAATTGATTCCTTGGTAAGATGATTTAAGTACTACAAGTTATAATTATTCCTTGCTAACTCTTTTTCAGATTGCGGCTTGCTGTTATTCCTTGTTACTCCTATTTCAAATTAAGTCATTGTTGTTCTCTGTCTGTTGTTTTAAATTATCTATTACAATAATGCCTTGCAATGAGTATTTCCAATTATAAGCTACTGTTATTCTTTGCTATGACTATTTCATTTTATATGACTATTAAATAAGTTATTCCTGGTGACCATAATTTCAATATTATTAAAGTAGTTATTCCTTGTTACCATAATTTCAATATTAAATTAGTTATTCCTTGCTGACTATTTTAGTATTATTAAATTGGTTATTCCTTGTGACTATAATTTCAATACTAAATTAGTTATTCCTTGAGACCATAATTTAAGTATTATTAAATAAGTTATTCCTTGTGACCATAATTTCAATATTAAATTAGTTATTCCTTGCTATGACTCAATAGTATTATTAAATAAGTTATATCTTGCTGTGACTATTTTACTATTATTAAATTAGTTATTCCTTGCTGTGATTATTTTAGTGTTATTAAATTAGTTATTCCTTGCTATGACTATTTTAGTATTATTAAATTAGTTATTCCTTATGACTGTAATTTCAGCATTATTAAATTAGTGATTCCTTGTGACCATTATATTCAATTTTATTAAATTAGTTATTCCTTGCCAGTATTACCAGTTAGTATCACTTACCTGTTCTTGGCTTCAAGCTGACCAATCAATTCTCTTTGAGCCTTGCTGGAATCCAGACTGAAATTCAGCTCTGTGGGACTTCTGGACTGAAAATATAACAAGGTACATACAGTATAAAACTATCAACAGAAAATATAACAAGGTACATACAGTATAAAACTATCAACAGAAAATATAACAAGGTACATACAGTATAAAACTATCAACAGAAAACATAACAAGGTATATTCAGTATAAAACTATTAACAGAAAATATAACAAGGTACATACAGTATAAAACTATCAACAGAAAATATAACAAGGTACATACAGTATAAAACTATCAACAGAAAATATAACAAGGTACATACAGTATAAAACTATCAACAGAAAATATAACAAGGTACATACAGTATAAAACTATCAACAGAAAATATACCAAGGTTCATACAGTATAAAACTATCAACAAAAAATATAACAAGGTACATACAGTATAAAACTATCAACAGAAAATATACCAAGGTACATACAGTATAAAACTATCAACAGAAAATATAACAAGGTACATACAGTATAAAACTATCAACAGAAAATATACCAAGGTTCATACAGTATAAAACTATCAACAAAAAATATAACAAGGTACATACAGTATAAAACTATCAACAGAAAACATAACAAGGTACATACAGTATAAAACTATCAACAGAAAACATAACAAGGTACATACAGTATAAAACTATCAACATAACATATAACAAGGTACAAACAGTATAAAACTGTCAACAGAAAACATAACAAGGTACATACTGTATAAAACTGTCAACAGAAAATATAGCAAGGTATATACAGTATAAAACTGTCAACAGAAAATATAACAAGGCACATACAGTACAAAACTATCAACAGAAAATATAACAAGGTACAAACAGTATAAAACTGTCGACAGAAAATATAACAAGGTACAAACAGTCTAAAACTATCAACAGAAAATATAACAAGGTACATACAGTATAACTGTCAACTACAGTACAGCTTTAATTGAAAAAAAAAACAATAAAAAAATAATAATACAATTAACTTTAAAAAAGAAAAAATTCAAGTGAAAGCAGTAATAATGAAAAAGACATGATCTATATAAAGTACATGAAACGTTAAGTTCAATTAAACTATTAATACATGCACATGAACGATTTCAAAGATAAAAATGTTTTCAAATGAACATCATGATCACTTTTTGTCATATGATTACACATCAAAAATAAAAAAATAAAAAAATTAATTAGCTTTATTTCTACACTCAATCAAAATCTTGATCTTTCACCACTAAACCAAAAACCTTTAAACCCTTTTTGGGGTTTTTTTTTTACTATTAAAAGAAAAACTTTTTGGGTTTTTAGATCAGTAAGTTCACCATTAAAACAACGCAATCCCAGAACGGTGTGTAATACGGAACATCCATTTCATCAGACCAGTGTACACTAACAGTCCTCTTAGCGATGATAAAACTCAGTTTCCGGTTCATCTGATCAGCTGATAGCTGCTAATTAAACCTACACACGGAACGTTACGTAACATCACTGAGCATCAGAGAATGGCTTCTGGAACATTGGACAGTTGTAATAGAAATGCATAATTGGCACAATACGACCATTATGAAGCAGCACAAAAGGACACTGGAGTTAATGAGCGGGAGCCTGAAGCACCTGACAAAAGGGGGATCAATAACTGGCACTACGTAACATCGAAGGCTATGACGATGTTCCCAAGCCAGCAGTTTGATAATTAGATCTGTGTGAGTTATTCCTGTTAATCCGAGCACTCGTTAATCAAGAGGCGAACCACTGCGGTGACATTCGGATGTCGCTGGTTTTGAAATACGAGATTTCATAGAACGAAAATGACAGTGAAAATGACGGTAAAGTAAAGAAATTAAAAATTAATAATATTTGAAACGAATTTTTTTTTTTTTTAATTTTGAAATTTCATAGAACTAAAATGATAATGAAAATGATAGTAAAGTAAAGAAATTAAATTATAATAATAATTTTAAAAATATGTATTTTGAATTATAAGATTTCATAGAACTAAAAACAAAATGAAAATGACAGTAAAGTAAAGAAATTAAAAAATAATAATAGTTTAAAGAACTTTTTTTTCTTCTAATTATGAAGTTTCATAGAACTAAAATGAAACAAAAATTGATGGTAAAGTAAAGAAATTTAAAAAAATTTTTTTTTTAATTATAAAGTTTCATAGAACTAAAATGAAACTAAAATGATGGTAAAGTAAAGAAATTAAAGTATAATAATAATTTTAGACTTTTTTTTAAAAAATACTTTGAATTTGAATAAATGTATGGAAGGTGAATTTTTTGTAAGGATGCTAAAAAATAATAAATTGAATATTTTAGATGTATCATTTATAGATATACATTTAAAAAAAACTCTCTCTTGTTTTTCTCCACATAAAAAGCATAAATCTTTATTTTCCTAAACTGTTATTTAACTAAAATATGAACAACAACATGGAACAAAGCTATTAGTAGTTTTACATAAATGAATCTTGGAATTTTTATTAACAGCATAATTACTGATTAAAGCAAATCTCTGGAGATGTGTCAACATAAAACAAAGATGATTTACCGCATCGTAACTTATCTTTTTACTTACATTTTATTCTACATTTTTTTTAAAATTAATGATGCTTTATTCTTTTTTTTTCTTTTTTCCCTGATTATATATGGTGTGGGTCACCTTTAACATCCATCATAAATTAATGGCCTGTGGATAGAATTTCAGATGCAATCATGATAGCAGACAACACAGCTTTCTGCTGGATGAGGTTTCAGAACTGAGACAAATGGGACTAATGTTGAAAACATCTCATTGCCAATAACAAACGGTTTGGATTTTTTAGCTTTCAGAAATGAATCTTTGTAAGGTTGGGCTGATGAAGCAAATGTGTTATCGACATTTCTAATGGGATCCGGTCGAAACAGTGTTATTACAAGCAAGCTAAGCACTGCTTAAATGAATTCTCGCAAACTATGTTCATCAATAACTTGAGATTTTTACACAGAATCTTGAAACAGCACCCGTAATGTTCATAAACAGGCTTATGAAAAATCCCCAAAATTTTCACTCTGCTTAAATACAGCAAGATGTGTTTGTATAAAACCCTCCCTTTTAGTTCCTGAAACATTCTCGTACCAAAAGTAATTATGTATAAAATTCAGATAAGTGTAAAGTAACACTAATTTTCTTAACAGGCTTATCAAATATTCAGCCTTTGAAAATATGATCGAATATCTTCATACAGAACCTTTTAACTCCTGAAAGTTTATCTGAGTAGTAATTAAAGATAAGCTACACATTATGGATATACACAGATGTTTTCTTAAACAGGTTTGTCAGATAGCATCAAATAAGTGGGTACAAAATACCTTTTTATTTCCAGTTCCAACTCTTCTGCACACAGCTAATGAAAGACTAAGCATATTGTACAGATGAAGAAGGTTAAAAAAAAAAGAAAACAGATATAAATATTCAAATGGTGTTACAGGCATACAAATTATATGTGTCTAATTAAAGACTACTGTTTAAAAATGGTAACAGAAATTAATATTTAAATGGTGTTACAAAATTAAAAATGTCTGGGCCAAGTGAAATTTAAGTTATTTAAAACAAAATGAAAGAAAATTAAAATGTTGTAGAAATTTATGTCCAGTATATTATCAGTGTCAATCCTACTTTTGTGAAGTATCAACTCTGAATCGTTAAAAATATTGAAGAAAGTTTTTTTTTTTTTTCTGAATTTTTTTTTTTTTTTAATTTGTGGTTTCTTAGATTAAAAAAAAAAAATACTTAATATAAAAAACTAAAATTATAAAAATAAAGATATATTTTTGGATCAAAGATAATCAAAATACTTGTTTGTTTAAAAGAAAGGTTTCACGTATCAAATGTCTCAGAAACGTTAAACTGTGAAAACTGAAAGTGAAGAAATGTTGTCCATTTGTCACATTTGTCAATAACAAGAGTACAAAATCAGACACACTGACAAACAAATGTTTTTAAACAATCAATCTTAAAAACAAACAAACATGCAGTTTCCATGGTGATTAACAAGCATTCTTTTGAAAATAAAACAAATAGTCAAAGACATTTTTTTTTTCTTCTATTTCCTATTTCTTAATGTCTTTTTATTTTTATATGTTTTTAATTTTTTTTTTTTTTTAGTCATCATTTTTTTTTCTGTTTGGTTAAGTGAAAGATAAATTAAAAGTTTCATCGACAATTCTCTGCCCCCCCAAAAATGGTATAATTGACTTTTTTTTTATATTTTGCAATAAAAATTGTTTTGTTGGAAATTTGACAAAATACACATATGACAGATTAATAAAGACTGAAGGATGTGTAAAAAGATTTTAAAAAAAAACAACAAATAGTTTTCTTCTTACTTTATTTTCAATTTTAGGAAATTATTTTGCATCTAATAATGGAACACATGTCAAATGAAAATATTTAAATGTAAAAATGATGTGATTTTTTTTCAAACTGCTCTGAAGTTATTTCAAATAATTATCAGCCAATGCAAATTTTTAAAAAGTCTCAAACTTTTTCATTTTCTATCAGGAACAAAAAAATGTGTTTTATTAACAAACACAAGTTATTAGTGTCTGTTGTTTTGAAGCAGATAACATGACAATTTATTAAAAAAAAAAAAAAAAAAAATCTGTTGCTTGTTTGTTTATGCGTTCCCACTCACCTAAAATTGTTTTATTTTTTTTGTTTTTTCATAATAGCATATAAGTCACTGTGTTTATTAAAGTTCAATATCTTGTTATACAATTTGACAAATTTAAAGTATCTAATGTTACAGAAGTTTCTTGAATTAATTATATTTAACATATATCTGTAGATATCTGTCATTCAGAAAAACATTTATAAAAGAGTTATTTTATTATTTTTATTATTATTATTATTAATACATCAGAACCTTTTCACCACAAATATAAAAAAATTTTAGAAGACTTTAAGACACAAATAAATAAATAATAATATTAATAATAATAATAATAATAATATTAATAATAATAATAATAAATAATAAAAATAAATAAATAAACAAATAAATAAATAAATAAATAAAAATCAATTTAAAAATTAAAGATGAATAATGGTTTATTCACAAATACATAAATCATTTAAGACCATCTTGCATTTTGAATCCCAAAACCTCGCAAAATGGAACAGATTCAAATTTAAACAGCGCAAACTGAATTTACTAAACAAAGAGCCAATATCTCTGTAGCCAAAATATTCTACTTCAGTCAACAGATAAAACAACTGAGGTTCTTCTGGTCACCCTCAGAACAGGAAAAACAAGTCTGTTTGTAAGTAGTAAGAAATATACGTGCTTGCTAATTAAATAACAAACGGCAGTAACCATCACTGAGTCCTTGTTTGAGTCTTCATCATAAGATCTCCAGCTGAACAGAACGACCTGATTGGTTATTAATGTCTTCTCGCGAAACAATCAGGCCTTATTATTCTCAAATGAAAGAAAAATAGCCACGAACTGTGCCGTTAATCATTGCACCCATTCAATTTCTTCCGCAAACCACTCAAATTATTACCCACAAAATGACTTAAATAATTAATCGTCTTGGCGAAAGGGGTTCTGCTGTGTGTTTGCAAAGTGTCGAGGCAAAAGGTAAAATGTAATTTGTTAAACCCAGAACTGTATTACAAACACCAACGTGTTGCGTTTTGTCAACAAAATGTGGAATATTTCAGAAGAGGTTTGAATGTAGATAGTAAGTAAAAAAAATAAAATAAAAAAAATAAAGTTTCTGAGTAAGATTCATAACATGAGTTTACATAGTGGTTTTTTTTTTTTTTTAAATAAAACCTAAAAAGAGAAAATATCAACAAAAAGTTGTAAGGTAAAATTTTAATTATGAAACAAATTTTTAAAATCATTAAAGCTATTACAATAACAAAAAGAGACAAACCCAGTGTATATGTATGTTTATCAGACCATCTGTGGCCTTTTTCAGTTCATCAGCAGAAGAAGTGAATAACTGTAATTATCTTTAGAATTGATTTTCTTAAAAGTAAAGGAATTTTTTTACATTTATTTTTGACGTCATTGAAAAAAAATGAAATGTAGATTGACCTGTTAACATAAAATACAAATAAATAATAATAATAAATTATCAAAAAAAAAAAAAAAAAAAAAAAAAAGATAGAAAGAAGAAAAAGAAAAAACTGTCAATAATAATGATTTAACTATTTCTTGGTATAGTGAACAAAGAGATGATTCTAAAACAAATTACAGAAATGAAACTGTAGTAAACTGCAAAGAGGCAACATAAAATAAAACGGCACTAAAACAAAATAATACTCAAATCCTTAGATAATGCATGTTCCTGCAGCTCAAGATATCTGACCACCAAACCACAAGACGGCCAAAGTGAACTGACCATTGTGTGAGATAGATGACCATCACTTGGCATGTAAAGAACAGGTGTCAGATCAGACAGAGAAGAAAAAAAAGAAAAAAAAAGCAATCTGTCAGGTTTCAGATCCATTAATACGTTTTTCTAACAAGGGTTTCCTGCCAGGCTGAAACGGAACAGTCCTGATTACCACTGTTCAGGTAATTCCACACACAGACAAGTCACACTAGTCATTGTCCTGTCAGTCACATCGGCATTCAGCATCGTCGACGCACCAGCTCTGACCACCTGGCATGACCAACGTCATTCTGACAACATGGTGTCTGCAGAAACAACTTTCTTTACTGACTTGTTGTCAATTGGTGGCTTTCGGCATCAATTCGGCAAATATTTATTCTCCTAATACCATTCTGAATAACAGAATCAGCGTATTGATTCAGCAACTTTACACTGTTGTACACACACCAGCCAAGTTCCTGCCTGCTGTCAACACAAAGCCTCAGTGCTTTAACATGTTACACACAGAGAACAACACCAAAGTGATAAAACTTCTGATGAAACAGCGAAAAATATACATCTTAAGAAACACAAGAATCCTTCTACAATATCTACATCGTCAACTGGATCTTTTGGCAGGAGTCACCATGGAAACAACCTTCAAACACCAAGGATCAATTTTAGTTTCTAATTGAAGTCTTCAGGATTAAGAAGTCACCAATGAAAGCCAATTCTGCTTAATCAGCAAAATGAAATCACTGCTGTACGGATCAAAGATTAAATGTTCAATAAACTTGTATGACAAATATTATTATAATCTGTTTACAGTAATCTTACACTGCTCCTGCTAAAAGGTAGAAGTCTTAAAACAAATGCCAGTACATCAGTGATGACTGATGATGATAACCTCGTGTCCACTGCTGATGGAAATGTGTTTCAAATATTTCCAAATATTAATTTCTAAAACAAAAAGTATATGGAAACAGAAAGAATTTCCATGTTACATATAAAAATGTCAGAAATTAAATATATTTCAGCAGATATACACTCATTATTAGTTTTGTTTTTGTGTGTGTATGTTTGTGTTAGAGTGAGTGTGCATGAATGCATGTGTGTGTGTGTGTGTGTGTGTGTGCGAGCTGATATTGTTGTTTTATATTGCTTTGGATAAAAACTTATCCATAAAAACATTGGGGAAGAATAATTTTAAAGAAATAAAATATAATCCACACATGAGATGTAAACAGTACATCTTTAACAAATACACTTATATTTCTTATTGTTTTCATTCTCTGACAATTGTGGATGTCACCAGATTTCTAGAAGATAGGAAAATGTCTTCCTGCATGTCTGTTCATTATACATTATTATATCATATATTATATTAGATTATATCCTATCCTATCCTATCCTATCCTATCCTATCCTATCCTACCCTACCCTATCCTATTATATTATACAAGGAATAAAGACTGATTTTCAAAAGCTGATCAATAATTTTTCAAAAAGTCAAGCAACACCATCATGTACTTAATTATTTAAAACCTAAAAAAAAAAAAAAAAAAGTAAAAAAACGCATTTCGTTTGCCACTACTGCATGGAACCACCTTTCAGTCTATTTAGAAGCATACAAAACGTATTTCTGCAGTAAAAATAACACTTTAAAAAAGTGACACAAATGAAAGTGACACTGATACAATAAGTGAAGGCCAAGTGTCTGAGACAATACGACTTCTGACTACAAGGCTGACAACAAATGAGAAATAAATAGGAAGGAAATGCAGCCTGGCCCTGGAGACAGATTTAATTATGTGAAAACATTTGTCAGATTCTTCTGCTAACTTTACTCTCTTTTACCAGGAAGCTTGCTAAGTATTTGTCAGTTATTATTCTGGAATTAGATAAAAATAAATTTGTGGATAAGTATGGAGCCAAGAGTACTGAGAGATTAAAAAAAAAAAAAAAAAAAAAAATACAAGGTTATGTGACATATGTATAATTAGAAACATATTTCTTCTTTCTTAATTTTTTTTTTATTTTTTTTTTTTTTTTTTTTTTTTTTTTTTTTTGAACCAATGTGGAAATAGCAATAAGACTGCAAAAGTTTTCCAAAAATAAGAAAAAAAGAAATCCAATCATAGATTTTCATTTTTTAATTAATTTGAAAATCTTTTAACATATGGAATTTATTTTTAAAAAAAAAAAAAGACAGGGATTATAGAAGTATTTGGCCTATGTTCAAAGCTTGTGGAAATATAAAATTACAAACTGTCATTTTCCAAATACAAATATCACAATAATAATAATAATAACAACAACCACAACAACAAAAAAGCCCAACTGATATATCTTTTTTTTTTTTAAAAGTACACTTGGCAATAAGGCAAGAACATACATGTGGGTGATATTTCTTATTTTCATTTCCGTTTCTTTCTTTTTGTTTTATCCTCATTTCCTTTTTTTTTTTTTTTTTTTACTGCTCAATATTACCCAGAGTTACATAAATGTCAACCAAGTGTCCCTGCTTGTCCCTGCTTGTCTCCACACTGACCAGCAAGACAGATGTGACAGGACGTATCACTCGACAAGCCGATTATCTGGCCACCTACAGCAAAAATAACATCATCTCCGCTTTTACCAATTTTCGTTGTTCCGTTCAAACACGGTTGGGTTCTTTGCTGACACCCACACCCACTGTAATAAAAAGTGCTGAAATTACCAGCGATCAGAAAACTTCCACTTTCTATTTTGTCATCAGTACCTTCGCACAGGTCAGTGACCAATCTCGCACACGTTCGGTCTAAAAACTGATCAATAAAAGCCAATTTTGGAAAACTTTTGTTAGCCGCAGCCTTAAAAATGTTCTTCAGATTTTTTTTTTTGGTTCTGTATTCCATTTGCTGCTGAATCAGACGCTTCAAGAGATATTTAATTTAAGGGCTCAAGAACCAGGATTTTTTACTCTGTTTCCCAAAGATTAATAGCTAAACATAAATACATAAAAAGAAGTACAATTTTTTTTTTTGTTCTTAAATTAAATGCTTAAAAAGCTATGTGCCGGTTTTCAATTTTTATCATTAGCGAGTATGGTGTTATTTTCCACACATTACAAAAAAAAATCAACTAATATTCATGCACACAAAACACAGTTGCTTTCTTTAAACAGGTAGTCCAATATCTGCAGCGACTGCTTTTCCAAAGACCAAAAGTCTTTAAAATATATTTCCTAAAGTTAGAAAGTTAATCTCAATAACAAGGGTGAAAGTTTTTCAATTCAAGTCAACCATTTAAATTAAGCACTTTAAAATCCTTGTGATTTCTTCGAGGAAATCAAACCAGTCCGGTGGGAAAAAGATTAATAAAATTACTTTTGTACAAAAAGAGCAAACCAGTGAGTCGTTAACATTTAAATCTGTTTCTTGTGGCTTAACACAGAAGTAAAAAAAAAATAAAAAAGGCAATAAAAAACAAATAAACAAGAAGAAAAAAAAACCTGTTGGAACATAAATGCAGGCAGTAATAGTTAAGTAATCAGTGTAAAGTGCATAATCTAGTCTATACCTATAAATCACAGAAAATGTGTATTCTTCATATAAAACAGAATTTACTCCAAATATTTAAATAAAACAGGTAAATATTTTTAGTATATACAACTTTTGACCAAGAACAAACATGTAAAGATAATTTTAAAAGTATTTATTAAAATAATGTATTTTTTATATTTTTTTAAATTAATTTATTTTCTATTACCACTACTATTACCACTATTACTGCTACTATTGCTACTATTACTACTACTACTACTATTATTATTATTGTTATTGTTGTTGTTGTTGTTGTTATTGTTATTTTTATTATTAAATTCTTCCTATTTTCTTCCTCATTCTAATTTTTATTTTTTTTTATTTTTAACATATAAAAATTATTTCCCATTTAACATCAAACAGCCATTTAACTAACCACATCATCAAACTTTTTTCTATATTTTTTTTTTCTATTCCAGTTGGGTACCTCTAGAAGCAGACAAAAGTAATATAACAGACACTGGTATTTCACAGAGAACTGAAGATGCCTGAAATGACAGAAGAACAAGACAACAGAAACTCAACACCCATTGAACAATACTTTCCATTCTGTACCTGTCTGCTCTTCTGGAAAGTGTTTTGTTTGAGTGTCAGATTAAATAAACATACAGACTTGTCAGTTAAAAAATACTAATGGAGTAAGGATGCTTCATCAGGTTCCTACCTCTTCAACGGATTTGATGAAGTGAAAAAGAGTTTTAAAAGTGAAAAAAATAAAAGCTGGGTTGGTTAATAAAAATGTGTGTGTGTGTGTGTGTGTGTGTGTGTGTGTGTGTGTGTGTGTGTATAGGTATGTTACTATGAAATTGAGGTTGGAGTGACTGTGTGTGTGTGTGTGTGTATTTGTGTGTTTGTTGTTTTTATGTAGATTGACAGTATCGAGTTTAGCTGCTTATAATTTGTGTCTGAGCTTTTCTATGCTTGAATATATGTGTATGTCCTTATGTGTTCATATTTAACGACATTCTTTAAAAATTTTTCTATCATTAATGGTCTCTTAATATTTCTAAAAGGTTCACCAGCAGATGAAGATGATGTTTTTTATTTCTAAACTGCAAGGTGTAAAAGAAGGAAAAGTAAGTAAATAAATAAATAAATAAAATGAAATAAATTTAAAAAAAAAAAAAAAAAAAAAAAAAAAAATGAAATAAGGAATGAAATAAAACAAAAACCAACAAACTAAAAAAAAGCATTTATTAAAAAAGAATAAAAATAAAATAAAATAAAATAAAAATGTCACAAACTCATATTTCTTTTTTTTCAGTCAGCCAAATAAAAGTATTACTGTTTCAATTCCCGTTCATTACAATGGTTGGTTTCCTTGGGGAATATCAAATAAATGTAAGCGATTAATAATTTATACACATTAGAACGGATTATCAATATGCAAATTATCAACAATAACAGAAACCAACGACAATTGTTGCAATAAAAAAATAACCCAACCATGTCATGGAAACGAACAAACTAGCTGCAACACAAAACAACCAACATTAGTGAGAACAGAAAAATTACCAATATTTTCTATTATTTATTTATTTATTTATTTATTTATTTATTACCATGACTGGTTAAAAAATGATTAAGCCTAGTTACAAAACTGACAGGAAATGTGATAACATCAGTTATAATAGTTTAAAATACACAGCAGTAAAAACCAACATTAATAAAAGAAAAATAACCAAAAGATTGGTGAAAAAGGTGTTAATATTAATAAAAATAAAATAAAAATTTAAACAGGTCTAATAGTAAAAGTAGTAATTTTAAATAAATAAAAAAAATTAATTAATTAATTAATTAATAATAATAATAATAATAATAATAATAATAATAATAATAATAATAATAATAATAATAATAATAATAATAATTATTATTATTATTATTATTATTATTATTATTATTATTATTATTATTATAATAAACACTTGTTTCTACAGGAATATACTCAGTACAAATTATAATATAAAAATAACTAACATTATTAGTTATAATATTAGGAAAAAGTAAAAAAAGGCCAGATTATAACAGAAAAATACCAAAAATGAAATAATCCAAAGAGTTTAAATTAACAGTAAACATGGTATTAATATAAAGAATGACTGAAATAAAAATATGCCAGCTGTGATTACTTTTCACATTTTCCTATATTACACAATCTAATCTGCATTTCAATTTGATAAGAACACTTTTGTAAGTAAAAATAAATCACCACACATACAACAGAAATAAATACACGCACTGGAGGATGAACTCAAAAGAGACAATTGCCTTTTTTTTTTTTTTTTTTTCAGGATGACATTTTGATTGAGTTTTCTTTTTTTTCTAAAACACTAAGGCAAAGTAATTAACAGAAAAGATGAAGAAAAAAGAAAAAGAAGAAGTTATCTGTGTGAAGCAATTTAACTCAGAGTACAAAATGAACAGATGAAAACACGAAACACAAACAAACATCAATCAATGGACACCAAACAGAACGGAAGTAATCAATGCTCAGATTAAACACACAATAAACACACGACTTACATAAACAGATAATCCGCCCAGGTAAAACACAATCTGGTCCATCTGGCAGATATTATATCCAGCCATCTTAGTAATCACAACTGGTCAGAATCTTTGTCGTGTTCAAGTATCAGCGATGAAGTATACTCCTTCATGGAAACACCGTAAATTGTTGTTGTGATGTCAAAAAAAATTATTTTGAAAATATGGAATATTTTGAATATTTTGAAAGTAAAAAAAAAAAAAAAATAATAACAAAAAAATAAAAAATAAAGTAAATTGATCTTGTTTAATCCTTAATGAAACATTCCTGTTGTTTGTTTTTTTTGGTCATCAATCTTATCAGTATAGCTCTTCAGATTTCACTGGGTTTTTTTTTTTTTTACTTGAGACAAAACACATCAGCTGTTCATTTGGCCACACTTCCAGTCCTGACAGGAACTCCAAATCATTACGTGCTACACATTACTTTACAGCATTTAAATACTTCCTTTCTTCTTCTTTTTTCATTTTTTTTTTCTTCTTCACAATTATCCCAAAACATGATTTTAAATAATCATCAAAGTTAAGTGTTTAAATGAAATGACACACACTCCTCTTCACAAAACATCAACAAGTTTTTCATTACAATCACAGCACTTTCCTCTGAAGAAATAACAACCAAATTTTTTTTCTTTTGAACAACAAAAAAAAAAAACCAACAAAAAAAAACCACCATAAAATCCTCACTACATCATTAACAAAGACTGAACAAAAAAAAAAAAACAGAAAGAAAACTTGCCAATTAAAAAGTGTTGACAATTTACAGGTAATGTCTGCTGTGTTCAAGAGACAAACACCAACTGAACAAAACGAATGCAACAGCCAGATCTGCCAGTATCTGAGAATCAATAGCCAGAACAATTAATGGAATTCTCCACACAACAGTGGCTCCCTACAGACCAGGCAGCACCCTAAATGGATGAAACCAACCCTGAGTGGAAGTAACAAGCATATGCTGATCATTAGTTAGTTAATCTGCACGGTACAAGCAGGCGTTGCTGTGAACAAGATGCTCCGGTGTAAAAGAGGTAATTACTGTTTCTTAGACTCCGCCTGTCACCAGGGTCGAAGTTTACACAACTCATCGTCGATTCAGTAACAAGCCGCTTCCTAAAAACACACACACTCACATTCACACACACTTGCACACACATACACACACACTCACACACACACTCAGACTCACAGACTCACACACACACCTACACACACTCACATTCACTCACACACACACACACACACACTCACACACATATACACACATACTCAATCACAAAAACCGTGCATACACACACACATACACTAACACACATTCATGCACACACACATACACACACACACACTTGAACACATATACTCACAAACACACACACATTCACAAACACACACATACACACAAACACTCACACATAAACACACACACACATCAACGCATGCAGACTCACACACACTGACATGCACACAATGACACAAACACAACAAAACAAAACACATATATTCACAGACATACATACCCATATACAGAAATATATTCACCAACAAACACAAACACACACACATATATATACATATACCCACATACATACATCCATAAACAAGCACACACTCACACACACTCACTCACTCACACACTCACACACACACACACTCACTCAGATATACTCACAATGAAACAAAAAACACACACACAGACACACACACACACACACACATACATATATCTCAGCTGTACAGTTATGATGGGAAAATGAAAGAGAACGAAAGACTGACTATTCATCAGAACATGGTATGTAGGTTTTAGCAGACAATCAGATATTGATCTCCAGAGATGAACATATTGGCCTGCAGTGGTCAGCAAGGTATGTATGTACATATCTGCTTACTACAGTCTGTATACCTGCCAGTGTCCTACACAGCAGACACACAGATCAGAAAGAAACAAAATATCTCGACTCCTTCAGTTACAAAAAATACAGATCCACTAATCTATGTCTGACAATAAAAAAAAATTACAAGATATTAAAATAATCTATATCATGCATAAAACTGCATTTACGAACAAAACAATAATTATAGTAGATTTTTTTTTTTTTTTGCATGCTATTGGAATATTCTGGGATATGCTCAGGTGAAAATTGTGAGGTGAAAAAGAAGAAGACAAAAATTAAAATAACGTGCGGATATAATACATTAATAAAATATGAAATATATTAAGAACAACCAAAAAAAAAAAAAATGAAAGAAAAATCGCTAAAAAAATATAAATCACATACTGTAAGAATATTTATTCTCGTTTAAGAAAAATCGCTGAATAAAAAGAGTAAGACAAAAATAGAAGCAAATCATTGAAATAAATGTCTTGGAGAAACCTACAAGGCTTTTTTCGCTTCCACTGAAAAGATAATCATTAAGGACGTTATTGAAATAAATGTCTAACGAAATCGGTGAGGAACAAAAGACTCGAGAACAGAACTGTACAGGATCTTATTAAAACAAACATCTGAAGCAAACTGTTAGGTGTTGAATTATCTGACACCAGCAAAGAAGATGTTCATGGCTCCATGTCTGATTAACTGACAAAGATAGCTGAGGTGTTAAAGAAAACAAGGAATATCAATATTTTGGTCAACGTGCTCACCAACAATGCAGGGTCAAAGGGAAAAGATAAAATCCAGTGACAATAGCAGCATGTATATTCTCATGCTGAAGACGATGATTGATCAGACATTAATTTCAAAAGAAAACAATGAAACTACCGGAAATGATGGCTCTGATTTGTTTCATTAGGAATAAAAAAAATATATTTTTTTTTATAGCAAATGTTTCAAAGTTTGTTTTTTATACCATTACTGAAATTATAGTTCAGCTATTTTTGGCCTGGTAGTTTATTAATATATTTTCACACACACACACACACACACACACACACACACACTTTAAAGAATTATTGTAGAACACACCAGGAATTTAATGTGTCCATGTGTGTGAATATGTGTGAGTTTGTATTTTTGTGCTTGTGTGTGTTTACATGTCTGAGTCTGTCTGTATGCAAGTTATTTTTTTGTGTTAAAAAAAAACAAAAAACACAATCTGTGTTTAACACAACACATCAGTTATCGGCAGGTTTTAAAAAGCACTCACGCAGACACCCGCACTTTTTAACAGACACGAGACGACACTCAGACCTGAATCACTTCCTGATTAAACGAAGAGGAATCGCGATTTTCAAGAAATGCCTTCTCCAGCATGACAGATCTACTGATGAAACATCTGCAGGCTTGCTCTCAGCAAAAAGATATTATTTCAAAACAGGCTCTAATTTTAAAGATCATCAAAAATCTAGAAAGCAGACACAGAGTCAAGGTAATTAAGAAAACAAGTGATAAAAAAAAAAAAAAAAAAAAAAAAAACTCCTTTAAAAATAATCTATTCCAGCTTGTAATTTAAAAAAAAAGAAGATTATTTGTAGTTTATTTGTTTCTTTGAAAATACAAAGTTACATCTGAATCGTGACAGCATAGTTTAAATATAATGAGATATAAACAAAAATAGTCTAATTATATTCTGCATACCTGCAAATTATTTAACATACAATAACAAAAGAGGACAGTTTAAGAAATGTCTGGATGCTGTCATTTTTCTGTAATTGTGATGTCATGTGAAAAATGGACTATATTGCTTGAGTTATATCTGTCTTGTCAGAAAAAGAAAATACAGCTATTAATTCTCCATATGTATAATGTTATGATCTCCAGTCCTCAAGGAGTAAATTGTTCATATATTTTGAAACAGGATTATTTTATTGTCATACTTTGTTGAAACAACTAGGAAGGGTGAAGATTTTTATCTGACCATTTATCTGTAGTGTGAGTGGTACACTAACTACATCTCACAATTATATTACTGGCTACCAGACATCAATCTATGTGATTTTATAATGACAGCAAGCATAACAAACCCACTTTCCTTTTTAAAAAATGTATTCATTTTAATAATCTTTGGTTTAGGAAGTTAGAATTCGAACAAAAAAAAAATGTAAATAAATATTTCAGGATTCAAAAATGTTTTATAATTTTATTGTATTTTTTTTTTTTTTTTTTTTGTTGAAGATATATTACAATTTTTTATTTTGTTATGTAATTTTTTTTTTTTAAATTGAGATTTGATATAATCAATAAAAATAATTCAGAATATAATTTTTTCTCGAGGTTATCTATTTTTTTAAGTATATGTGTGTTTGTGTATATATATATATATATAACATTTAGGACCATGAAGTATTTATTCACATACTTTTCTTTCTTTTTTTTCACTTCTAATATTAACTACACTTCTTTACACATTTAACACAAAAAAACAGACGACACTTGTATCAAATTTCTCAGTTCACCAGTTCATTTGCTCTCAGAGAAACACTTCCAGAAAATACATCCTGACAATTACTGCGCTACTATCATGTACTTCAATTACTACTTGCGATATATTTTATTAATTTCAACATCTTTTATTTTGTGTTCATATTCACGCACGGCACCCCATTATCTTCTGGGATTGCCCCCTGCCGGCCGCATATATTATTCATAAATGACAATACGCACACACTGGGCTAATGGTTCGAGGAAATTAATCATCCAAGTGATATTTAGCATGCGAGCTGGCACTGATCATCCCATAAAAATGTTTTCTCACGTGAACCTCTAATTGTTATTACCAGTAGCCGATTTCACTTTGTGTACATGCACACCTGTCTGTTTCTGTAGATATGTATGTGCCAATAGTTCATTCTGCTTTCGTTTGTGTACCTGCCGTTTCCATAGATATATATATATATCTATCAATAGCCAATACAGTTTTATTTATATATATATATATATATATACACACACACACGTACTACAGATTTATTTAATGTTTTATTTATATATATATATATATATATATATATATATATATGTTACTACAGATATAAATCTGTCGACACCCAATTTCTCTTTGTACATTATGTTTCCATGGATATATATTTACAAAAGTTAATTTGGCTCTGAATATATATTTCCAGATATACATTAATGTGTATGTACACTTAATCATTTATCTAAAGGAATGTGCATATCTTTTTTATTATGTAAACTTTTCTTGCTTAATTTTCTTAACAATTTAATTTTTTGAATGCCATATAAAAAATTTTAAATTGTATTTCTCAAACTCAATCAGTAACAGTGAAAATACATGTGTATTTTCACTATTAAACCTTAATTTTAATTTTATCTTGTAACTTACAAGAAAATGGGTGTCATCATATTACAACAGAACTCCGATAGAACTGGATTATTAATTACAGATATGAAGAAATTTTATTATTAGCTTTACTTATTTATATTAAAATATTAGAATCTGTTAAGTCATCCCTCAGACTAGCATACAGGCTAGTGTACTAATCTCTTGATATCACTCTGAACTGATCCAACAGAAAATATAAAACATGCTAATTAACTAGATTATAAATGAAAATAGCTTTGGAAATTGATTATAAGACGTTATATGCCTTCAGGCAAGATAAGCTATACAGAGAGATAGAGTTCTGTAATAAACATGTGGGTGGTGATTATGTTAAAAAAAAAAAAAAAAAAAAAAAAAAAAAAAAAAAAAGAAAAAGAAAAAAAAAGATAAGATCCATCAGTATTTTCTGGATTAGTTTTCCTTCCCTTTAAACAATATACATGTCAAAGAGGCTGTAATCTTCTGATTAGCATATCTGCGAACAGGAACTGCAACATATCAGCTTTATAAAACATGTTTTCTTGTTCTGAGCCCCATTTCGGTCCATTACAAGATCATTACAAGATGAGGTAAGATCAGAAGAATTTTGGCTTCCAAAATGCCCTCACAGAGAGAAGATTTGATTTGCCCGCTTTACCTTTCATCAAAAGAAAACAGATAAAGGCCTGGGGAATGTACATCTAACACTATCATTAATAGCAACATTTTCTTTTTTTTTTTTTTTTTTTTTTTTTGAGAGAGAAAAAAAAACACAAACTTGTTACAACTATGATAATCTGAAATAATGACTTTAAGTTGAAAATAGCTGAAAGAAGCTTACACGGTTTGAAAGATTTCGTTGTTTTGCTCAACTGTTGCGTGTGCCTGCAGCTGTTTGTTCGGCTGCTTCGACTATTTTAGACGTTTCTAAACTAATTTCTTTCCGATTCGCAGGATAACAAAACATAATTACATTCAAATAACAACACAAAATGTCTTCACAAACACAAACACACAATGGCCACAACAACAACAGTGAATATCAAAAGAAATGAGAATTAAAAAGGTTTATGTAGATAAAATGCCAAAAACAATTACTAGTCAATAAAATAACAGACTTACAATTAATCTGAAAAATATACAAAAAAAAAAAATAATAATAATAATAAAAAATAAAAAAGATAATAATAATAATAATAAAAATAATAATAATAAAAATAATAATATAATAATAATAATAATAATAATAAATTAAAGTGATAAATATTCTTTCATTTGATTCTTTCAAAACAATTACTAGTCAACAAATTAACAATCATACAAACAACCTGACATATACAAATAAAAAAAAAAAATAATAATAATAATAATAATAATAATAATAACAATAAAAAAATTAATTCCTTTAATTTTCTTGCATTTGATTCTTTCAAAACTTAAATTATCAACCCAAAATGCACTTCAAAAACTAAACAAAAACATAAGTTTAGAATTCTGCTGTAAATAAAAAAAAAACGTCCTTGGATTCCACATCATTCTAACTGAAATATTCGTCATGCTGTTCAAACACAGCAGAACGGCAAGACCAACCTTTACTTAAGAGCGTACAGAGAAACACAGAATATTTAATTACATAAAATAACAACCTCTGCTTCAACCAGCTGCCTACTTGAACAAGATCAGTGGTTTCTAGGAGGGGAAATGTGGCAGGGCTCGTTACAGACTGCGTGGTTTCAGAAAATACTTCAAACTGCCACGTCCACCCTAACAAACCTCTTCTTAAACTGCCACCACCAAGAATGATTACAATTTTCTAACATGAAGTATGAGAATGTTGAGAAAATATTTGATATTTTTACATTAATCAGATTGTTTTATTAATTTTATTCACACACATAGATACATACGTACATACATACATACATACACACATACACATATACATATTATATTTACATAATACATACATACATACATATACACATATGTATTTACATAATACAAAAACATACATACATACATACATAAACATACATAGATACATACATACATACATACATATATACATGAATGCATGTATACATACATATACATGTACATACTCACATACATACATATGAATGCATACATACAGATACATACGTGCATACATACATACATGCATACATAATACATACCCATGTACATACATACATACATACAAACATACATACATACATACATACACACACACATACATACACATGTACATACATACATACATACAGACACATACATACAGACATACATACAGAGATACATACACACATACACATGTATATACTTACATACATACATACATACATAGATACACAGATACATGCATACATATATAGATACATACATACATAGATACATACATACATACACACATACATACATACATACATACATACATACATTCATACATACATACACTTACATACATACATACATACTTACATACATTCATACATACATACTTACAGAGTCTTTAATTAGAAAAATAAAACTATTTCTCTTCGCAAATACAAAAAACCAATCAAGGAAGAAATAAATAACAATTAATGAATAATTAATTCATACATCTTTTTTTTTTTAAATGGATTTAATAAATAAGCTATGTGAAATCAATTTCTTTATTTTTTCATCTGCTGGTGTAAAAAAAAAATAAAAAAATAAAAAAGTTAGAAGAATATTAAATAAGCCACAACACCCACAAAAAAAAAAAAAAAAAACACAACAAAATAAAATAGAAAAATCAATGCCACTCGAATTACTGATATATCAAATGCTCAAACCATACTTGATATTTCTTGTATACTGTATGTAATAAACCAGCCCTAATTAGTCTATTTTAATCTTTTTTTTTTTTTTTTTTTTTTTTTTATATTTGCCACTATAGTATTTCATGTCAACATTTTATGATTTACTTTACTATACATTCAAAAACATACAGAGTTCAACAAAACAACATAAGCTGCAAATCATTTTTACTTTTTGTAATGAATATCTAACCGTTACTGAGTAAACTGTTATTTTTCTAAAACACAAATCAGATACAAAACTTGTTAATTATTAAATAAACTCAGCTTCTTTTATCTGTACTGTAATAATACTTTTGTGATTATTGTTATCCACTGCATCGCTTTTGTTGTTTTTAGTATTTCTGGTAGCTGCATAAATACTGCATTAACATATTTGTATGATTACTGTTATCTGCTGCACTGTATTTACAGGAATATTTTCAAACTGTTTATTGGTGATGTTTATATAGTATTCAGAACATTATATGCCACGAATATATTATGCATCCAACATTAATTCAGGCAGTTTCAAAACAGAAACTAATATCTGTTCAGGATAATGGTTATGGCTTGCTGAAAAAGCACTTCGAGCTTTAAGCTTAAGAAATTAGACTTTAGGGTCATTAATTTAATATTTTTCAAGAATTTTATTGTAAAACAAGAAATAAATTTTGGTTTTTAATGTACTAGTACATAGTGTTTAATGTTCTGTCTTGTTACCAGTTCTGGTACTGGAATCTGATATCTTCATGATACTAGATCAACAAAGAATGATAAAAATCTCAGATTATTTTCAGAAAACTGTACACATATCATGTTACCAACAACTGTCATTAAAACCAAAGAAAAGATTATTTTGTCACAATCAAGGAACTGCTCTCTTCCATCTTTCTTAAAACAAAAATATAAAAATAAATAAATAAATAAATAATCAAGCAATGTATAGATTCGGGAGATTATTTAAACCACTGAAAAACAGTCCTTTCAAAACATGTTCTTAGCCACTGAAGGTTTAAGGATGCATGTCTTGGACCCCCCAAAAAATATGAGCTTCAGTTGTCAATGAAAATAGTGTTAAATATATTAGAGAAATAAATACAGATAAGACAGGACTTAGAATTTTACTGTTTCTGTTTGTATTTGATTTGGAATCAGTACTGGGATGCAATCTCATTTAACTGCAGAAACTTTTCCATTTAAAACTGATGTATTATGACATTTTTTTGTTTTTCTTTTTTTTTTTCTTTTTTTTTATCCAGTTTCCACTGTCACTGCACTGTCAGTAATCATACAAAAGATGAAGAAGACAACAACCTAAGACCGTTTTTGAAATCCTGTGACAAAAAAAAAAGCTGTCAGTAATTAAATTACCTCTCACAAGTTCAAGGTGGGATTAGTTCTGAACAACCTGAGATAAACAAAGTCTGAGAAAAACTGATTTAATCAGCTGATGAAAAGCAGGTATTAAAATAACTCCAAGCTTTACAGAGACATCAGTCAGTCAAGTGCATGGTTTTAGATGTGAGGCTGCCATCAAAATATTATTGCAAATCATGTTTAGTCTACAGACATCCTGTTTATTTTATCCTGTGACAGACTAACAGGACAAAACCTGAGCAGTAAATAGCAAGATAAGAAGCAGTAACACAACAGTAAGAAACCAAGAAATCTGTTATAGATACATTGAAAATGAGATAGCTGACGTTTCAATAGTTTAAATTCTTGCCCAAGGTGTTACTGGCTGCAAGTTCAGTTTTCCTTACTAACATGGCTGGGCTATTTACCATTCAAGCTAGTACTCAAGGACTGGTTTACCAAAGAACATGTTATGTGTCTTGCAGTGGGAAGGTATATATAAAAAGGATTGCTTGTTACAAATCATTGAAAATGGGCAACAGTAAAGCTGTAGTAGATGTTTACCTCCTGTTACCACTGTAAACAAAATATTTTAATACATCCAAATATTTAATTAAAATTTACAATGTATCATTCAAAGCTAAAACCCCTCAAAACATCACAATTCTAAAAAAAAAAACACTTTGCTTTATATTTTAGTCCTGAAAGATTCATCAGGTAATGTTACAGCCATGACTGCCTAGACAACAATTTTACATATACACATGCAACATAAATACATGTACACACACAAAGCATGGATGTTCCTTAATATAATGTATTAGTTAGTATACATGATTAGAATTTGGATTGTATTATAATGACTGTGACATAAAAATCACTTTTAATCATACCTTTCAAAGAAATATTTTAACTGCTTTTTAAATTTATCACAAACAAATTGGTTTCAGGAACAGGAAAAGATTAACAAGTCTACAAACTTATCACTGTTACTCACAGAAGACAATCACCAATCTCCATCATTAACTGGAAATCAATGAAGAAGCATCATCAAATGATGATGTAAAACTAATATGATTTGTACGAGGCCAATCAAAACACATTCAAGTGTTTTAAGTTTCAGACAAGTTGTAAAATCACCTGACGCTGGAGATCTTTGTTAGTCCATGAAGTGTAAAACACAATGCTTTATTAAAGTATAAAGAAAAGTGATTATGAGAGGCTTACAGCCAGTGCAGGTCAATCTAAGAATACTGTTACAGAGATAATGATGTGGAAGTTATTAAAGCACATAATAAATAATACTTACAAAAAATCAGTGATGTGATGGACATTGGACAAGGATCTTAACAACACATATTTCTATGTGACAAAAGCTTTGTTCGCTTTCTTTGTGGTGAAACTGCTCTGTTTCTTGTCTGTTAGTACAGTGTATGATGATGATGTGTGTTATAAAAATGTTTACTTACAGCATTGGTGTTATCAGCAGCTAGTCGGGCTGCATACCTAGCTATGAGTCGATGTTCATCATCAACTGGATACGAATCTGAGCTGGAATTCAGTTTATTTGGACTGTGGATAAAGAAAAGATAAAAAATAACACTTTTCATAACAGTTAATAAATAAACTATAGTTTAAAAAAAAAAAAAAAAAATGTAATTCCTAGTAAATTTTTATTTATTTGAAGATGACAACCATAAACTGATAGGAGTTATTTCCCCTGTTACTTCCTGCCCCCATCGGTTTGATGTGTAATCCAATAACTCTTGTTCGAGTAAGACAAACACTTGGTGATATGATTTCTTCACTGGAATGTCTCCCTGGGGAACAGGAGGAGTAAAACCAGTGATATCGAGATAAACACAAGTCAGCAATGCTACCCTCTGGTGACTTTGTGTTTGTGATATCAAATTGTGATAAGATAAAGCTACATTAATCCCTGGAGTCTGTGTGATCCTCAGATCTTTATTTTCTGTTCAGCGTAAACTGAAAGTGGTGTCATTTCTTTGATGAGTGAATGAATGCATGTTTAGCAAAACATTTCTGAATTAATGGTTATTTTACAACAAACACATTTTTTATTTAAATTTTTTTTTTTTTTTGCAAAATGTTGATAAGCAAGTGAAAAGAATGTTGTTTAGGTAATTTGTTTTCAAATATTCGGGTCAATCTGATGTAAAAAAAAATAACATTTAAATATAAACAATAATGTCATTTTCTAATAGGTGTATAAGAAAGGAACTGCCACCATTCCGAAGAGTTCTTAAGTATGGAACAGTGAATTAATGCTGCAAAAAATATACATACATTACATATCTATCTTTTTAAATATTTAGAAAAGATTTACAAGGTACTCAGAGCATTCAGTGTATTTACAAATTACATTAAAACAAAAATAAAAAATACTAATTTCATTTCAATCATATGATGCCGTGTTACATATGAACCATCCTGTATTACTAACTTTACCATTTAGAAAGAAGTGAATTTTTAATATTCATCTTTCTTTTAGAAAGAAAATTATGTACTATGAATTTCTATCTACCTAAGCTCTCTCCTCCACTATAGAATGATTAATCCTACTTGTTGCTACAACCTACGAGTCCAAAGGGGAGTGATCCACTATAAAGTGATTCCAGTCCTTTCATGTTACAGAGTATCAAGCTCTGGAGCACAGACCTCCAGGGAAATCAGTGGATTTGAAAAAAAAAAAAAAAAAAATTTCTATTTCTAATGTGTAAGAGAAAAACGTCTCAAACTAAAAATAGCACTGCAGAAGTAAGTGGAGCCAAACAATAATATTTGAACAGTTCTATTTTGAAAAGGAATTTGCTATTCTTGAAGAAAATGGCTTATGACGGCTGATCACATTAAAACCAAACTAAACAGGACTGTTTATTTTGCTGATGCATAAAGCTAGTCCAGATTTCAGCATTGTGTTTGTGCATTTACTATTCTCTGTGGATGTAAAACTGAGAACTGGTTATCATTTCTCATGCTCGAAAAAGCAAGCACCGATCCATTTATGAAAACAACTGAAGATACACTGTACATCTCTACTGATTAAAATGGCGTGTGTGGGTGTGTCTGTGTGAATGTATGTGTGTATGTGGAAATGTACCTTCTAGACATGGTACTGCTCTCTAAGGAAGACACTTCAGCTGTGGAGGTGATGATGGGATGTTCTGGAAAACCATTGTGTATTGGTACAGGTGTCGGTGGTCTGGAACATTAAAATTAAAATTAAAATTAAAATTAAAATGGGTATAAGTGATAAATACACTTCTAATACTGTTAAAAATTAAAGTAAAACAGAACTATTAGCATATTAAAATTGTTTTAGTTATTATTAAAATAGTGGCAGCTGCATTGTAAAAAGGACATAAAAAATAAATTAATTTTAATAATAAAACATGAGAAATAATTTACTAAACAGAAAGATAATAACTGCAAGTAAAGATAATAATTGTGATGCTCAGAAGAATGCAGTTTAAATTTCATTAAATTTAAATTATAATTTCTCTAAAAGAAAAATATTTGAACCAAAATATAGATCAATAAAAAAATCCATTAATCAATGATGACAAATTTATATATATATATGAAAGTTCAAAAAATTCAATGCATTTAGTCTTATGTACTAACTTTTAAACCGTATGCCTAATCTAAATAAAAAAAAAATAAGAAATGCAAATATGCACTTGTATAAAGATTCCAATTTTGAATAAAGTATATGCAACTTAAGATGAAATAATCTAGACTTCCAGCACTCACACAATGTATGAGAGATCTATGGTTTTTTCTGGAGCCTCTGGAAAATGTGGGACTTTTTGGTTGGATCGTGTTGGAGTACACTGGAAAGACTTGCGTATAGAGTGACCTATCTGTTTGGCCTGCGATTTCTGAAGCAAAACAAAACTAAATCATTATAATCCTTCATTTACTTTCTAAAATTTAAAAAAAACAAGAAAAACAATTTGTTAATTTATATAAGAAACTAGTTTTAGTTCTTTAAATCCCAATGACCTGAAATAATGTTTCAAAATTTTTTATTTCGATTTCTAAATAAAGTAACTTTTGTTATTATTATTTCTTATTATTTTTATATTTACTCTCAATTTTGAATAATATCATAAAATATGACCATCTTCTCTGATTTAATAATCAGAATTATTAATGAAAATAATCTCTGAAGCCAGACACTGAATGTTTTATCCAGTGTAGATTTAGGTACAAGCTAAACAATGTACAGCTTAAAGCCACACACACAATCTGCATGGGACTAAAAGACAGTTCCAGATTGGATTTTATAATTATTCTTAATATCAACATGTAATCAGTAGCTGCCTTCATTTGAAAATAATTTGTACTGTTCACTTTGCTGTTAAATAATTTAAAGACATATATTTTCAAGCTTTTTTGCTGGTTTAATTTTAAACCAAAAGTGTTCATGTGCTCAGGGCTTTATATATAGCACAGGCCTCACCAAATCTAGTTTTATGTTCTATTCACAAAACAGTTCATAACAGTTGCCTGAATAATAAGTGAACTGATATTTCATAAACAAAACAACAAGCACCAAACAGTTTACTGAATTAAAACAATAATCTGCATCATGAAGGAACAGTTTACATGAAGAAATTCATTAACAGTTCACACCACAAAACAATCACCAATCATTAAACCATTAAAATTTACAGATTGCGATTCCATTAAATTTTTTTCATCTACAAGAAAAACGTAAAATATCTTTGACTTAATCACACACACACACACACTGGACATTCCAGAGATTTGAATTCAGCTTGTTTCTGTGACATTAAAGTTATATAAATGCATATATTTTAAATCTGACTGTGAACAAAACCAATGCTACCAACATAAGACGCGTGTTCCTTCATCTCGTGGTCGATGTGGTGGTTGCCGGACGTTCGACCGCGCCAGAAGCAGTCCTGACACAGGTTGTAGTTGAAGCAGCGCTGACACTTGTAGCGGAAACCAGTGAAAGACTGCCGATGACAACCCTCACACAATACTGGGTGCAACACTGGAACAGATAAATAAATAAATAAGTAAACAAATAAATAAATAAATAAATAAATAAATAAATAAATAAATAAATAAATAAACAAAAAAATAAACTAATAAATAAATAAACAAATAAACAAGTAAATAAGTAAATAAATAAATAAATGGAACAGAAAATAACAAATAAATAATAAAATAAATAAAAAATAAAAATAAAATAAAAATTTAAATATCAGTTAAATGTGTTTAAAGATAAAGTGTTTTAAATAAAGTGCTTTGCTTAAAAAAAATAAATAAACAGACAAAAATAAAATAAATAAATTTAACAAACTTCATCCAAATTTTGCCTACTATAAAGTTTTCTGAGTTCCACATATGATTAATACTGCTTTAATATGCATTGCTTTTTTCCATCATTAAGAGTTTACAATTGCATCCACAACCATTTAACAAATATTGTTGAATATATTTGTTTATATTACTTTTGTGTATATATATATAAATTTGGAATTATATATGTGTACTAAAGTTTAATGTTTCAGTACATTTTAGGTTGATGTTTACATTTATGAGTTCCCAGATTTTTGCATTTTTCTGGACCAGTGCATAGAATATCATAAAAAGCCAGTGTTATTTAAGGTGAAGATTAAAACTGTGATAGAAAAAAAGAAAACATCCCCCAAATTAAATTTGAAATTTGAAAATTTAACAAAAATTATTTAATTTTTAAAGAAACTTGTTTGGTATTGAAATATTTTAGCATGTCTGCCATTGGTACTGACAAAAGAACTCACCCAAAACACACAAATCAGGAATCAGGGTTAAAGTCTTAGCCACTTTTCTAGAATGGACAATTCTGATGAGAATAGGTAAGAAACCACCATGACAAAAGAAACACTGGATGGGGACCAGGATCTACCCACATTCTGATGAGAACAGGAATTGAGAAAAACATGGGGTCCAGGATCACACATGAGAATTCTGAAAAAACAAAAAAATCATCATCAAAACTGAGCTGATCAAATATTAATGTTACATACAGAACAGTTGAAAAGAGAATGCTTTTAAAATGTCAATAATTAAATACCCTGAGCTTACTGTCACTGTGAGAATATATTTCCACATCTGTAACAGATGAAATATTTTATTCTATGTTTTTGTTGTGATTTCAACAGCTTTAATACATTTTGAAAATGGTTCCAATTAATTGTTTTATTTTATTTAATCTGTACATTGGTTTCTGACAATCAGATAAAGAAAAGGTAGATAACAAGCTTGTCGTTTAGTTTTGATGATCATGCAAATGTGAAAAATGCCCCACAGACTGAGGATTGCAGACTGCAATGATTTACTCAGACTAGCTGACTTTTTTTTTTTTTTTTATCATTAAATTTTGTATTTAATATTATTATTTTTTTAAATTATTATTATTATCCATATTTATTTATTTTATTTTATTTTATTTTATTTAGTTTATTTAGTTTATTTAGTTTATTTTTTTTTTTTTTTTTTATATATATATATATTTATTTCTATGTATTAAATTACCTTAACCCCCAAAAGGTAAAAAAAAATAAAAAAAGAGAAAAATGACAACCTTATAGCATCATCCTTCATCTTGTTTTATTATCATAACTTTATTATAGACAAAGATTGATTATAAAATTGATTTAAAACCTAATAACTGCACAAAAATATATAAACTGTATTCAACACACATAACTAAATGAAAAAAAATTAAAATAAAATCCTAGTTCCTTAGAATCAGAAGGCTGCATTGCTATTGTCATTACCATCACTAGAACCAAGTGACATCAAATTAATTTAACTTTAATTAAGAAATAAAAAAATTAGATTGGACTATACATAAAAATATTCAAAACTAATCAAAGAAGGATAATAATCATAATATTAGTCTAAAAATAAAGATAATTAATATTGCTACTGTTAATATAAAAACGTGTGTAAATGATTAAGTTTCAAATGACAAGTATTATTTCAGTGTACCGGATCAAAACAGCTTCGGCCAGCTGTTTGGTTGTAACCAAACGAGGGTCCTTCGAACACTGCTGTAGGTAATGTTAGAAGATCGTGTAGATATTCCTCAAATCTCGACCATATCAAGTAGCCACTGGAGTCTGACAACTGTGTGAAGATATCTAAAACAAATACAGCATCATGATGTAGACACAACTATACTAGTAATAACATAGTCACCTGTGTTGACTGTACTATGATGTAAATATTATTATGTAGGTAACAAGTGATTAAAAACACATTTACAACAGTATAAAGATATAAATTACACAGACTAATTATCTTTATAATAATAAATATAATAGAAATACTTTGTATGCATAATAACATACTTTATTTTAAACAAGTTATAGAACTGTAAAATACAACCTTTATAATAGAAATTCTTTGTACACATAATTATACTTTATATGAAAAATAAAATACTATGTCTTGTTCCTAGACAAGTCATAGAAGTATAAGAATTCATCCTTATAACAGAAATACTTTGTATACCTAATATATGCAGTAAGTATAATACTGTTCCTTATCTCCAGACCAGTTATAGAAGTATAAAAATCAACCTTTATCAGTTTTCTCTACTTGTTGAAACATTAGAGATATATATTACATATATATATATATATATTTGTGTGATATGATAAAATGATTCTTCTTGTGCAGTAATTAAGATCATTACAAACATGCAATACCTGTAAATCGTTTATCAGAGACTACTTATATAACAAACAAACAAATCAACGTGGCTAAATTATCAATGATGATGTAAGAAATATTGAATATAATGATTATATCACATTGAGTTTTAACTTTATATATACATTGGTGTTTTTTTTTCTTCAAAATGAATGGATTCATAATAAACAACATTAACATTCTCGAAAATTACATTTATTTAAGTTTGCAAAAATTATAAATATGAGTAAACTTTCAAAACATTCTATTTATACTAACAACAAGAGAAGTCAAACTCAAGGCAGCGTACACAATCAGAAGTTAATCCTGGAGGTTTAGGGCACAAGGAACAAAGACAGTTAATCTGTGTACAAGATTTACAGACTTACACCTGAGTTTAGGAATAAAGACAGCTAATCTGTGTACAAGATTTACAGACTTACACCTGAGTTTAGGAATAAATACAGTTAATCTGTGTACAAGATTTACATACTTACACCTGAGTTTATCCATCAACTTGCCAGCACACAGGTGAGACAAGCATACTTTTATTGTAAACGCTCTTAGTCTGCCTGTGTTTCTACTGAAAAACAGTAACATCAAAAATATTATCATTGTCTTTTTTTTTTTTTTTTTTTTTTTCTTTTCATGATCTCTGACTAATAGCAACTTATGATAATTCTGATTATGATGATTTTGATCTTCAAAATTCTTTAAAAATTATTAAAACTAATAAAAATTTAGCATTTAATATATAACTTAAACATACAGGCTGTTAATTTTATAGTTACACTTGCAAGTATCTGTTGTCTTGTATTTCAGGATGTTGAATATGATTGTAGTTTTATTATATTGTTATAAAATATAAACCTTTATGGTAACTGAGGAAAGTATATTATAACAAGAGGAATAATATAACATGTTAATGAAATATCTAGAAATGAACTGATAAATTGTGTACCAAAAGAGAAGGAAAAAAACTGTTGAATATAACTGAGATTGGTTTCTGCTTTTAATCAAATTTAAATTTTTATGGTAACTAAGAAAAGAACATTATTACTAAAAGGTAAATGAATATTTTGAAATATCATTACTTACATTTATGACAAAATACACTGTTAAAAACTGACCTAACATAGGCACTGAATAGTGTTAAAAACTGACCTGTCATAGGCACTGAATAGTGTTAAAAACTGACCTGTCATAGGCACTGAGTACACTGTTAAAAACTGACCTGTCATAGGCATTGAATACACTGTTAAAAACTGAGCTGACATACACTGAATACACTGTTAAAAACTGACCTGTCAGAGACACTGAGTACACAGTTAAAAACTGAGCTGACATAGACACTGAATACAGTTAAAACTGACCTGTCATAGACACTGAATACACTGTTAAAAAGTGACCCGACATAGGCACTGAATACACTGTTAAAAACTGACCTGTTTTAGACACTGAATACACTGTTAAAAAATGACCTGTCAGAGACACTAAATGCACTGTTAAAACTAACCTGTCATAGGCACTGAATACAGTTAAAATGGACCTGTCAAGGCACTGAATACAGTTAAAACTAACCTGTCATAGGCACTGAATACAGTTAAAAACTGACCTGTCGTAGGCACTGAATACAGTTAAAAACTGACCTGTCATAGACACTGAATACAGTTAAAAACTGACCTGTCAGAGACACTGAACACTGTTAAAAACTGACCTGTCATAAGCACTGAATACACTGTTAAAACTGACCTGTCATAGGCACTGAATACACTGTTAAAAAGTGACCTGACATAGGCACTGAATACACTGTTAAAAACTGACCTGTCATAGGCACTGAATACACTGTTAAAACTGACCTGTCATAGGCACTGAATACACTGTATAAAACTGACCTGTCATAGGCACTGAATACACTGTTAAAACTGACCTGTCATAGGCACTGAATACTGTTAAAACTGACCTGTCATAGACACTGAATACTGTTAAAACTGACCTATCATAGTCACTGAATACTGTTAAAACTGACCTGTCATAGACACTGAATACTGTTAAAAACTGACCTGTCATAGGCACTGAATACACTGTTAAAACTGACCTGGCACAGACACTGAATACAGTTAAAACTGACCTGTCATAGATACTGAATACTGTTAAAACTGACCTGTCATAGGCACTGAATACACTGTTAAAAACTGACCTGTCATAGGCACTGAATACAGTTAAAGCTGACCTGTCATAGATACTGAATACTGTTAAAACTGACCTGTCATAGGCACTGAATACACTGTTAAAAACTGACCTGTCATAGGCACTGAATACACTGTTAAAAACTGACCTGTCATAGACACTGAATACACTGTTAAAAACTGACCTGTCATAGGCATTGAATACACTGTTAAAAACTGAGCTGACATACACTGAATACACTGTTAAAAACTGACCTGTCAGAGACACTGAGTACACAGTTAAAAACTGAGCTGACATAGACACTGAATACAGTTAAAACTGACCTGTCATAGACACTGAATACACTGTTAAAAAGTGACCCGACATAGGCACTGAATACACTGTTAAAAACTGACCTGTTTTAGACACTGAATACACTGTTAAAAAATGACCTGTCAGAGACACTAAATGCACTGTTAAAACTAACCTGTCATAGGCACTGAATACAGTTAAAATGGACCTGTCAAGGCACTGAATACAGTTAAAACTAACCTGTCATAGGCACTGAATACAGTTAAAAACTGACCTGTCGTAGGCACTGAATACAGTTAAAAACTGACCTGTCATAGACACTGAATACAGTTAAAAACTGACCTGTCATAGGCACTGAATACACTGTTAAAAAGTGACCTGACATAGGCACTGAATACACTGTTAAAAACTGACCTGTCATAGGCACTGAATACACTGTATAAAACTGACCTGTCATAGGCACTGAATACTGTTAAAACTGACCTGTCATAGACACTGAATACTGTTAAAACTGACCTGTCATAGTCACTGAATACTGTTAAAACTGACCTGTCATAGACACTGAATACTGTTAAAAACTGACCTGTCATAGGCACTGAATACACTGTTAAAACTGACCTGGCACAGACACTGAATACAGTTAAAACTGACCTGTCATAGATACTGAATACTGTTAAAACTGACCTGTCATAGGCACTGAATACACTGTTAAAAACTGACCTGTCATAGGCACTGAATACACTGTTAAAAACTGACCTGTCATAGACACTGAATACACTGTTAAAAACTGACCTGTCATAGATACTAAATACACTGTTAAAAACTGACCTGTCATAGGCACTTAATACACAGTTAAAAACTGACCTGTCATAGGCACTTAATAACCAGTTGAGCAGCAACCCTGCAGAGCGGTCAGCGTCAATCTGCTGGTTGATGGGCAGACGCTTGTTGAGCTGTGTGAAGATGGTTGTCAACAGAGATTCTATTCTGGAGGAATTCAGCTCAAAGCCCGACTCCACCATGTTGAGACCATTCTCACGAAATGCCTCAATCACATTCCAGATATCTACTAGATGTACTGAAATAAAAAATTAAATCCCAAGTTGGTAAGTATATATATATATTGTATTTATATATATATATATATATATGTATATGTATATGTTTTTGCATTTGTATATGTTTCAAGAGAAATTAATTTTTATTACTTAAATAATTTTATTTTTTATCTCATATCTATGATATTTTTTTATATTAAATACTCCTTCAAAAATAGTCATAAGAATTCCCAGTTTGAATTTAATGATTCCATAAGAGCAAAACAGAATCTCCAAAGATCAATTCAATAGCAATAACTGATGTAAATATACATTTATATTTAATCTGTTAACTGAAATTTTTTCTATCATACTATTAAGATTATTAAGGTAACATTTCATTTTATTTTCAATAATAAAATATGACCTTTTTTTTTTTTTATTTTTTGAGAAAAGTAAAACAGTTAAATATATATATATATATATAAATATACAAAATAAAAAAGAGATAAAAGAAACAATCACTATTATTTAACAGAGAAAACCAATCTGATTACAATTCTGTAAGAAAACCCAAACATTTCTATTTCTGAAACCATATTTTTATAGACTGCTTCTTGTACTAATGTTTTCTCTTCACAATGTGATTGGACAACAACATCACCAGTTCAAAGTGACTCACAATTAGTCTTTTTCTGAATGAAGCGTAATTTGCAGGCAGTTCGGTACGTTGCAAACCGGATGACATCATAGTTCTGAGCCCCTGGAAAACGAATTGAATTATTCTGTTCAGTATTCACATCATGCTAGCATTCGGTGCACTGGGCAAGACATTTACATTTATTCATATTTTTTCACAAAGAGTTTTAACCCAGCTATTCACTAGTTTATTCAAAAGCTCTTGAGAAAATTTTACTGTTATTTATAAAAAAAAATTAACAAAGGCTGTTAAAAATTATAGGTTATGAAAAATTTACAGGTGTTTCATAATTTTTAAATTTTTTAAAATGCTTTTGTTATATTTAAAAAAAATTCTTTTGAGATGTTTAAAGCTACAAATATATTTAAAGAAATTACAGTTATTCATAATTACTTTTTATAAATTTATTGAATTAATTATGTAATGATGTAATCAGTCATCTTATTATTTTATTTTATTATTATTTTTATCATTTAAAAAAAAAAAAAAAAAAAAAAATTTAATTAATTATGTACTGATGTAATCAATCATCTTATTATTTTATTTTATTATTATTTTTATCTTTTTTTTATTTTTTTATTTTTTACATAATTTATTTTAGGTGGCTTTTATATAGCTGATATTCCAAAATATTTCATAGTGATAATATTGCCATCATTATTAGATCAAAACTTGAAAACTCTGTGTTTTGGCAACATGACAAATTTCAAAGACAGACTGAATTATTTAACAGAAATTGTTGTTTATATTGATCATATAAACAGTAACAAATAATGACAACAATCAGAAAACTTAAAGCAATAAAATGCATTTTGGTGAAACTGAAACAAAATCAAAGATATAAATTATTGAGGTCACAAGAGAAATCAATAAAAATTCCTTCTTTTCATGAAAATATTTAAAGGGACAAAGTTATTTCATAGAAATTACTACTGCTACAACAACCAAATTAAAACTAATAATTAAGTAGTTTGGCAAAAATTCAACGATATAATCAATATTAGTTTACAGAAATTCATTGTTGTCATAATAATCATGTCAACATAATAACTATATGATAATGATTTGTTCAAGAAAAATGAAAATCATTCTGTTAAAAATGAAACATTCAAAAACTTAAGCTATGGTTATTTCATGGAAATCAATGCCATAAAAATTATATTATTTTATGAAAAACTGAAGAACATAATTTGTTTTTTCAAGAAAATCATTTAAAGGGATCAACAATTTTTCTTTTGTGAAAATAGTTCTTACTGTAACAGCCAAAGTATTATGATGTAGTGGGAAAAAAAATCATTATAAGCCATGCTATATCACAAAAATCATTGTTGCCTTAATAGTCATGTATTATCATTATTAAAAAAAAAAAAAAAAAAAAAAGCAACATTTAAAGGTATCAACTATCGTATTTCTTAAAAATCATTCTTGCCTTAATAATCATGTATTATCATGAAATAAGAAAAACTAATACATTTTAGGGTATCAACCATCTTATTTCATGAAAATCATTCTTGCCTTAATGGTCATGTATTGTCATGTTATGAAATAAAAACATTTAAAGGTATCAACCATCTTATTTCATGAAAATCATTCTTGCCTTATTGTCATGTTATGAAAAAAAAAAAAAAAAAAAAAAAACCATTTAAATGTATCAACCTTCTAATTTCACAAAAATCATTCTTGCCTTAATAGTCATGTATTGTCATTTTTCAAAAAAAAAAAAAAAAAACATTTAAAGCTATCAACCATCATATTTCATGAAAATCATTCTTGCCTTAATAATCATGTATTGTTATGTTATAAGAAAAACAAATACATTCTTGCCTTATTGTCATGTATTGTCATTTTTCAATTAAAAAAAAAAAAAAAACATACATTTAAAGCTATCAACCATCATATTTCATGAAAATCATTCTTGCCTTAATAATCATGTATTGTTATGTTATAAGAAAAACAAATACATTCTTGCCTTATTGTCATGTATTGTCATTTTCAAAAAAAAAAAAAAAAAAAAAAATACATTTAAAGCTATCAACCATCATATTTCATGAAAATCATTCTTGCCTTGATAGTCATATACTATCATTATTTTAAAAAACCCAAACATTTAAAGGTATCAACCATCTTAGTTCATGAAAAAAAATCAACCCTGAAAGGTATAAGCCACGTTATTGTTGTAGCGATAATGATCACACCAAACAACACAAAGTCATCATCTTGCTGTCACATTAACTGAGAGTGGGGGCATGAAGATTTAGACATGCTTCTCTTGGTTTGAGATTTATTAGTGGGAAATGAAAGGCTCCAACCAATAACTAGAGGCTATAATAAATGAGAGTAGGAATCCAAATCTTTCAGGCTTCCTGGACTTGACAAGTCGTGCAGAGAGTGTGCGAACTTAATCGGTTAGTCACCAGTGCTTACATTAAAATCAATGGGCAGGTTTATTATCACCTTGATGATGGAGAAACTCAAAGTCAATGTCTTCACCACAGAAATGAAGTGAAAGTTTGAACGAGTGGCCGTTTAAGAAGACAATGCAGATTATTAAAGTAAATTAAGTCTGAAGTGTGTCTGATTCCAGTTAAACTGAGAAGGCAGGAAAAACGCTTTACAAAAGTCCACTAAGAAGTACGTTTATTTAAGTATGTAGAAAAAGGTTACTTCAGGTAAGACTAAATAAATATCTTTAATATTTAAAAAAAAAAAAAAAAAAAAAATTAAAAATTCAATAAAAGTGCATGTACATGTATGTTAACTGAAAAGAAAATGCATATGTGTACTTATATATTTTCTGTTATAAACACATTTTGATTTGTGAACCAAATTCAGCATGACACCATAACATACACACACACACACACACTGAGATATCAACTCCTGAAATCATTTAGTTTCATCATACAATCTAGCAACACGAAAATTGAGCTGAAATTCTGTATTCCCACACCACACAAGTTACACCCTTTAATAATGCATAGACATCAATAAGTACTATTTCATTGTATGTAAGACAAGTGTAATGAACACCTTGTTGTGATAGCATTAGTCACTAGAGAGTAGTTACTAGAGTTTTACATATGTTTTACTTACTCATGTCTGTTAGAAGCTGTCGCTGGTGTAGAATTGACTTGGTAGCATTGCTGGTTGTTTCAAACATGTTATCATCACTAATCACCAGGTAACCTGAAAATAAACACACTTTATATTATTTCAACAACTACTGTAAAAATGGGGGGGAAAAAATGCTACTTCTATTATTTCAGCAAACTGTGCCAGTAAAAAAAGATGAAGAAAAATACAGATGATATATAAAAAAAAAAAGAAAAAAAAGAAAAGAAGAAAGAAATGCTATTCATTTCGGTAAATACTGCCAATCTGCAAAAAAAAGAAAATAGAAAAATCCTATTTGGATTATTTGAGCACATACTGCCAACAAGAAATCCAAATTTAATAACTATGTCTTCCAGAACACAAACACAAATAAGAATCACACTCAGTGTATTTCTGGTTAAGATATTAAGAAACTTTTGAAATTCTATCAGTTTGTAAAATGTCACCATGACTTGTCTGTCTAAATTGAAACTACTGCTACTCTTCTTAAAATTCTTACTTTCTTTTTTTTATTTTTTTTTTATTTATCATTCATTTCTTATCTTTTTTATTTATTTAACGTCAATTTAGCAAGAACCATATGTACAAACGCATTCAAACAAATGAATTTATGCACTAATTTTTCACTGTTTTTAAAAATAGTTATTAATTGAAATAATTATAAAAAATAATATTTTTTGTAATTTTTATATTTTGTATTTTTTTTTTAAAACAATAACAATAAAATTATTTTTTGCAGAATAATAAATGTTCTTTAGAATTAAAAATGTATTAAAATTACTGATTTAAATATCCTAAAATATAACAAAATATTTTCCCTGTAATGAAAATGATAAAATATTCCAAGTGATCTCCATATCAACCACATTTTATTTATATCAAGAAGGCATAAACACTAAACACAATATGAACAGTATCTATACTACACATGTGAATACATAATGTTACCTATCTGATTTAATCAAAACATCTAATTTAAATATTCCCCTACAGCTATAAAAATATGTGTAAAAGTAATTTGAAATTTCAGATTTAATTAGAAACTGAGAAAAAAATTATAATGACAAAATAGAAGTGACAAATGAAATGAAATAAAAGCACAGGCTATTTGTTATGGCTTGTGATATTCATGTATCAAAAAAACTACAAAAACATTCTAAATTTGTTATTTATTATTTTTAATTTTTACAAAATGTAACCATCTTTTTAGATTTTATTTTATTATGGAAAGAAAATATGATTTCAGTTTAAAACTTTACCAATTTGTATATAGTCTACGTTGTTTTTTTTGCATTTTCTACATAAGCATTTTTTTTTAGTTAATATATTCCCAAACTGAAAAATTATGTTGTGTGCTTGATGAAATATTAAACAGCAGATCATCATCATCTCTGTCATCAACATTACCACTACTGCTACTACTACGACAACTACTACTACTACTACTACTACTACTATCATCATTATCATTGTTATTTCATAAAACATCTGAGGAAAAAACAGAATAAAAAGATTTTAATTTTTTTTTAAAGTTCTTGGTATGGTGCTGTGCACATACCACAAAGTGTTGCTACCAAAAAACTGTCCTGTATATTATCTGTTATTTCTTCTACCACAGCAAAATTCTATCTCAGATGTGTGGTACAAATATGACATGCATAGCAGACAGAGGTTCAAAACCAGATTCTCATGGACTGCTGGTCAAAGCTGATTGCATTTAAGATTGCCATGGGAATAGAATTGCATTTACAGTAAGATCAATCAGTGATTCCAAGTTCCTAAGTCAAAACAAACGTAATAAGCCCTATGGATGGAGTTTTGGAAATAGCTGTATTAAAAAAAAACAAAAAAAGTTTAAAAAAAAAGTTTAAAAAAAAACAAGACATAAGAGAAAGGCTAACAGTTATATGACATCTGTTAATGATTTATTTGTTTGTTTACCTACATCATCATAGTGTAAATCGCTGACAGGAGAAAATGGCAGACTTCCATAATTCTTCACATACTCGTTAAATATTTACTTTATTACATGTATCAGCCATCACAGACATGTTAAAACAACAAGACAAAGTAAAAAAAAATGTTTAGGTTATTAGTGTACATCCCATCAGGAACGTTTTAACAAGAACTAAATATAATTATACTCATTAACAGTTACACCTGTTTGTATTTACAGTCACTGACTTAAGATATTTTAAACTTATTAGAAATGGAAACTGCTGCTATAATTTCTCTGTTTATACCCAGGTACTGATTAAATAAGGGTGCTTGCATTTCTCTGATTATTTCCACCTCAATGTAATCCATTCTGCTTCCACCAGAAGCCAACATCTGTGGTCTGTTTAAAATAACAACAACACAACAAGATAGAAATTACACATTGCTGTGCCAAAAATCAAAAACGTTTTTTTTACTAAGGTAATGAATTACAGGTGTTCTAAATAGTTTTGACTAAATTTATAATAAAGTTTCCAGGAAATAAACTGCTTAGAGGAAAGGGAGAAGTTGTATTGTTTGAAATGTTTGTGTTTAACCCTGTGAATCTGAGAGGTAGCTTTTTTTTTTTAAAACAGGAATAAATAAAGAAAACAATGTCTGCTAGTGGTTATCGAGTAAAGAATTTGTTCTGTGTTGTCGTTGTTTCAGATCAGTAAAGAAAAAAGAGAATTATGTTTGTGGCTATCAGGTAAAGAAGAATTTCTTCATTATCTTCTCAGCATCCCATGTTAATTTTTCCTCTGGTTAGCACAGTGAGGAACACCACACACACTAATCCTCAGGCTTACTAGTTCTTACCTAGTCAGTGTTGTATTAATTATATATGAATACCTGTGTGTTACTCACTTGTAAATTCCTGACTTGGCATTCACATGATGTAACAAGCATTAACTGGATGCAGAATTGAGATAATGAGACAGTTTTTGATATAATCAGTGTTGGAGATTGGAGATATTAAAAGGATAAAATAATAACAATAATAACAACAATAATAACAATAATAAAAATAATAATAATAATAATAAAAATAATAATAATAATAATAATAATAATAATAATACTTACAAAGTTTATCACAGGTACTGTAGAGGTACAGTTAAACTTAAGTCAAATGGATTAGATCATTCTGTCTCTGATGAATCTTTTTTGACATCTGCCACTGAGTGTATTTGTGGTTAACCTACTCTAGTTCTCAACCCTTCATTTTACATCCATTTTTACTAGTCAAACATTTCACAGAATTTACTTCCTCCTCCTTCCCATAACCAATTTTATTCTTGGAAACATTATTCTGAATTCAGTCAGATATTTAAGACACACGTGTAATTCATTTCCATAGCAAATTGTTTTTGATTTTAATTAGCAGCTGAAATGTATATCTTACAAAAAAGTCATTTTTAAACCAGACGGCAGAATTGGCTTCTGTTAGAAGCAGACGTTATCACTTTAATGGTGGAAGTAAAACAGTGAACATCCTTGTATTTCTTCCTTCCCAGCATTAATTAGGAAGTGTAACTGTATAAAGACATTAGTATTATTAGACCCATAACACTTACTATTCTTGCTAATCCTCAAACATTTTAAAGTTTAATAGTTTTATAAACAGACTATACAGAAAGCAGGATCGTATTTCAAGAGAAATATTTTCTGACTAGGACATTAAAACTTTCTCTGTCCTGTTTGGAAATTAAAAAAAAAACAGGAAGAAAAGAAGAAAACAAAAGCAATGTTTTGTTAAAGGGTAAGATTTCTGACTACAGACCTTGTATTGTTTGTTTGTGGGGTTTTTAAAAAGTAGTTTAAAAGCAGTGAAGATAGAATTGTTTGGGTATCAAATAGATCCCTGTATGGAGAGATATAACTGTTCAAACTGGATGTGTAAAAACTTTGAAATAAAGTTATACTGTTTCCTCGAAGAACTAATTAAACAAGAGATGAGATAGAATTGTTTGGGTGTCAAACGAGCAGCTGTACAAGAAGATGCAACTGTTCGGGTTGGCAGTGTAAAAAACATTGAAGAACTCTGAAATAAAGTTATCATGTTTGTTTGATTCCACTCTGTTAAATAAGGTTTAAACATGCTAGCCAATGCCAGTGCTGAATGAATGCCAAGTAAAAACCAAATCTGTGACAAAATGATTAAGTTAAAAAACAGAAACTTCATCATCAAAGAAAATACAAGATTAAAATAAGAAGTTTTTTTTTGTTTTTTTGTTATTTAAATTCTGCAGTTCACCATATCATTGCTATCAGAAATTATCTAATAATTGAGCATTCTCTTGAGACTACAGGATCAAATCTCCAATAGACTAATAAAATGTTTTGCTACAGAACAGACAGGAATGTGACAATAAACTGTATTTAATCTGGATTCAGTAATATTAATAATAAAAGACTGAAAACAAATAATAAAACTGAAAACAAATAATAAAAAAACTAATAGTAGGCTGATAATTAAAATATTTTAACACCATAGGTTTAAAAAGAATTTCAAATTTCTTGCAAATATTAGTTACAGTAATAACATTTACTTCCAATTTTTCACTGACAAATTGAGGTTAAAAACCTACACCACCTTTCACATTAGCAAATTATTTAAATGATTTCACAATCAAGATGTAATAATTTTAATATTACCTGTATGTGTTTCTGTACATTAACGAAGCTGTGAAGTTAGAAAATAATGTAGTAGCTCTTCAAAAGGTTATCACAGAACACTAATCTAATAATTTAATCAAAATGACTCCTTAATTCAGTGTAATCCCATAATTCCTTGAGACTGGGAGAAATCTTCCTGACCTCTGTGACACACGATAACCTTTAATTTTCAGTTGAAACCTTTCTTGATAAATTACAGAGTTTGATCCACAGTGTTATTAGCATTCAGCTTCAAGGAAAGCTGAAATTTCAACCAAACCACAAAAGACAGTAACAGCATGAAAGATTAAAACAAAAGATAGCAACAGTACGAAAGATTAAGACAAAAGATAGGAACAGTATGAAGGTTTCAACCACAAAAGACACTAACAGTATGAAAAGTTTAACCACAAAATACAGCATCCACATGAAAGTGTAACCCCAAAAGATAGCAACAGTATGAAAGTTAACTACAAAAGATGGCAAAAGCATGAAAGTTTAAACATAAAAAAGTGGTGTCAGTATGAAAATTTCACACAAAAGATGGAAGCAGTGAAGATTAAATCTTTAAAGCTGTGTCAGGTTATTAGGTACTTTCTTTCCTTTACTAATCCGTGGAAGTGTGATCTGAAATACACAATGCTGTGTTTAATGTGTGTATTACATGGTACCTGCTGTGAGGTTTTCTAATTAAAACTCAACCTGAATGAATGAACATTTGTTTAGCAACACCTATTCATGTTTCTCTGTAATCAATATAATATGGTTAAAAATTAAGTGGGTTTTTTTTGTTGTTGTTGTTGTTGTTGTTGTGTTTTTGATGACAATGAGAGAATAAAGCTGCTTCATTTCTCCATAGACAACTGTTGTAGCAAAAAGGAAAATGTGTGTGTGTGTGTGTGTGTGTGTGTGTATGTGTGTCTGTGTTTGTGGGTTTTATGAAATATCTATGGAAAGATATACAGATTTTTCATAACACCCATAAACATAAACACACACACACACACACACACACATTTTCACCTACATGTTTTAATAATAAATTGGAAAACAGATGCAATGATATTATGATTTAACATGTACGTTCTGTGTCCTATTCCTAACAACATACCTAATGTTAAAGTATGTACTGCTTTTCAGTTTATTTATATATTTAATCAAATTTCAGATACTCCAAATACATTTCAATCTGAACACATACAAACCAATATATAAATTAATTAATTAATAATAATAATAATTCATTAATTAATTAATAACAATAAATATTAAATTAATTAATCAATTAATTAATAATATAAATAAATAAATACATACATAACAAAATAAGAAAAAAGAAGAATATATACCTCTGATATCTTCATTTTCAAAAACTTTCAAGATAATTTCTGATTACAAGATTTTTTGCTGTAAAGTAAATTCTTGCTGGATTTTGTGAAAAGCCAGGTGCTTTCGAGCCAGGATATAAAACTGTTTTGAAGGCTCATAGACTACAGAACAGTTTTTGAAAGTCTTGGGTAAACTAATGATAATTTGTACATTCTCAGAACAGAATACACTGTACAGTAACACCAAGTGCTTTACATCAATTGATACAAGAACAACATCAGCTCTTGCTTTGCATCAAATTATAGTTAAAGTAAACCATTCTAGTTTTCATTAATTTATATATTTTTTAAATTATGTTTATTATATTATTTATTTGTTATTTTTTTTTTTATTTTTTTTATTTATTTGTTGTTATTATTATTATTATTATTTATTTTATTTGTTATTATTTATTTATTTATTTATTTATTTATTTTTTTTTTTAATTTTTTTATTTTTTTATTTCTGTCAGGGCCCTATGACAAGACAACAATAATGTATCCTACATTATATTTAATGTCCAACTGGTACAAAGAAAAATCTGTTTTGATGGTTGGTTGTTGTGTTACTAATGACTGATTGTTGTCCTACTAATGACTGTTACACAACTGCAAGCGCACTGTAAACTGGGTAGTCTGTAGTTTAGCAATAAATAGATCATTATGCTGTCAGTGAGTCCCCAGTAACTGATTATTCTGACTCTACATTGCATAGTCTTTGTTAAAACACTAATTGACTCAAACTGTGCCAGCCGTACTTCACAATCAATGCAATACCTACTGGTGAGGGGGTCTCACGTAATAGATAGCCAGACAAAATTACTGCAATAAAACTGATAAATGTCAAGTGTAATTTTTATTCTTTTTTTTTTTTTTTTTTTTTTAGAATGCATTCGACTACACCTCTTGTAAACTGAATCAAGCCCCCAGAGTGTAAATGCTTTGACTGACAGTATTAGCACTAAGGCAAATGCTACGTTTTTGTAAAATTATGTTTGTCAACTGTCAGACTGGTGTAGATCTCAAGTTTAAATGATATGAAGTCAATTCGACTTATCAAGTAAAATGTTTTGTTATGTGCAGCTAACCTTTGCTAATAATAAAGAATGACAAAAAAAAAATATATATATATATATTTTGAGGTTGGTATATTTTTTTTTTTCATTGTCATTAATGCATCATTGTGGAAGAGTGAAATTTATAGGTTCAGATATGGCAATATTGCAATGATTTACTCAGTCTATCAGGATCATTTTTGTTTCGTTTCTTTTTGTTGTTATTGTTGTTGTAGAGTGGTGTTGAGTTTTGTCAGTTCTTTATGTCTTTTTGCTATTTAAAAAAAAAAAAAAAACCTTTCTGCTTACAAAAAAAATCATTATATTAAGCAGGGAAAATGTTAGTATCAGCAACCATACATCCTTAATTATTTTATTGTGTGTGTGTGTGTGTGTGTGTGTGTGTGTGTGTTATCATTATCAAAACTTAATGACTCTAGTCTAGTACTGGAAGTATTTAGACTAATTCTCCAAACCATAAAAGGTCCATTCTAACTCCATAAAAAACAATGACTGTCATAAGCTACGGTCATAAACACATAACACAACCAATACCAATATACTTTTTTTTTTATGTCAGTACTACAGAAACTCTTGCGATTCCTGAGAAACAAATACACCAAGGAAAAGAAGTAATTATGCCATCTCTCTAAATTTATCTTCTTATCCTTTTTACAGCCACAAATGTATATTATCTCATATCACCAACTCATCTGACCTCACGTTCTATTTATCCATTATATTTTTTGGCATGTGTCAAGTATTATTTAGCTTCAGCTAAATCTATATATTACTGTTCGTTACTGCAAGTCGTTCTGAATTCTTAACTTACCTAACTAAGCAGAATATTAATACTATGCTACAACGAACCTTAATATCCCATGGGAGAACTGCATGCATTAATAATATATATGTCGCCTTGGGCTGACAATACATAGAAAAAGCTGTTTGTTTATTGCTTAACATCCAAGCTAATGCTGTACAAAATAGCATTTTGACAACAATGTGGTCTTGTCCCCTTGCAAGCTGATACTGTTTTATTGTATAGCATCCAAGCAAATGCTGTATAAAATTGCATTTCACAAGAGTGTGGTCTTCGCTTACAAAGCAAATGCTGTGATAAAATTGCATTTGAGAATAAAGTGGTCTTCTCTTACAACTGACTGTTATTCTATAACAATGTTGTTCTTCTGTATATTACATCTAAACAAATGCTATTATATGATGTTCTCTTTCAAGCTTTATATCTAAACCCTATTCTATTTTATAACAATGTTGTTCTTCTATATATATTACATCTAAACAAAAGCTATTATGCAATACTGTTATATTTCCATACATTATATCTAAACCCTAGTTATTTTATAACAATATTGTTCTCCTGTATATCACATCTAAACAAATGCTATTAATATTATATAACATTATTCAGTTCCATACCTTGTATCTAAATCTATGCTGTTTTATAACAGTGTTATCCATTACATTTAAACAAATGTTATTTTACAACACTGTTGTACTTCCATGCATAAAATCTAAATATATTACATCTGAAAACACTGTCCCATTTCCATTCAAATAATATTTCATAATACTTTGATATGTATTTAGCTCACAGTCAAGCAATGGTGTAACAGTATTGTCACTATCATCACATTTTGAATTTCTCGCAAGAAAAAATTATTTCACTGTGTTAAAGGCAGTTAATTAAACTTTATTCATCACTGATGTAAGACAGTTTATTTATCTTTGACAAAGATGATAATGGTCATAAAATAAGGTTTACTCTTTTGAAAAGCAATTATTAAAATTAAATCCCTTTAAAAATTAATTATTATAATTAAAACCTATGACTTTATTACAGAACGATAGTTAAATAAAATAAAGAGGAAGTCAAATCAGATTATCTTAAATAATCTAAATTTGTGAAATTGCATGCATCTTAGAAGGATTATATAGTAATAATAATAAATAATTACTATAAATTGTTGTTGTTATTAGTATTATTACTGTTGTTGTTAATAGTACTATTATTATTATTACTAAAACAAAACAAAACAAAAAATAATAATAATAATAAGATAAAAAAAACTGTTATTTTTCTAGACTTAATATACATATAAAATGTCTCAGCACTAGGAAAGATCTAACAATTAAACGAACGTTTTACTAAAGGAAAAAAAAAAGTCTAATTTCATACTGTAACGTTCTGAACAAGTTTCTGCTATAGCTAACAAACTGAAAGTTAGGTCTTTCATCATTATCTTTCCCTGATACCCTTCATGGCAAAACAAGCTCCAGGTGTGTAAGAGAAAGCAGTTAAAACAGTGAGGCCAGGTGCTAGAGATCTGGCAGACTCGTTACTTTTTACAGTATGATCTAAACACTAATGTCAAGAGCCGTTAACAAAATACAAGCTTATCTCAGACAAAAAAAAATTTAATTTTCTTTTTTTTTTACAGAAATGACACAGATATTTTGGCATAAATTGGTTAAAAAAATAATAATAATTAAAAAAACAATATTGTTGTTATTTTTGGTTTGTTTTTAAGATAGGTAAAAACAAATCTTCTTAGGTTTTTTTTCCATAAATAATTTTTGTTATATTTCAACAGTTGCTACAAAAGAAAAAAAGGAAATAAAAAATGATAGCAGGTATATAGTTCTGATACAATTGTTGTTGTTGTTTTTTTTTTCTTTTTTTCAGTGAAACTTTATTTTTAGGAAGTCAGTAAAAAAAAAATGTTAAATGAAAAAAAAGGTTATAATTATTCATAGCTTCTCTTAACTTTTTTTTTTTTTTTTTTTTTTTTTTAAACATGACAAATTGAAAGATTTTTGATGGTGGATGTGTGATATTTATAAAATCAATCAAGACAGTGATACACAGAAATTAGAAATCAGTTGAAGGAAGATTTCCCTCTATTGTGAAATCAATGGGAATGATTGCTTAGATCTATATTTAACCATTCTGAATAAAACTACTAGATTTCCATTTATTTCTTACTTTGTGCTCTTTGCATGAAAGCTTTATTTTCAGTTTGTAATCTGTCTATACAGTTCACTGGTAACCTAATATTTACAAATCTTATAATAAGACCATAAAACACTAAAATGTGAAATATTTATGATTAAACATATAAGACTAGAAAGTATCTGAAATACCAAAACAATTTTTTTTAAATCTATTACTCTTACAGTCTAGTTAATAACAAAAACAAACAGAAATGTCACTAAAATATAACCAAAACACAGAAACCAAAATTTTGAATATTTTAAAAAATAAAAATACAAATTAAAAAAAACTGTCAAATAATTAAAACATTCAGCATCAGTAACATATTAACATCATCTCTTTTTACTCAGTTAAACAGAAAATAAAAATATGAAACCACAGAAACATAAATTTTACTTAACAACAACAAAAAATAAATACGGCATGAAGAAAAATAAAAATGATAATTTTTTTTTTTTTTAAAACACAACAAAGACACAACAAAAACGATAAAGAAGAAATAAAATTTTATTTAACAACAACAACAACAAATTAAATAAAGGCAGCTTAAAGAAATATATTTCAAAAAAAGATCAAAAACGCCAAACAACGCAGAGGAACAAACATAAAATCACGAATCTGACTCTGACAGTCATCTCACCTTTCTCCTGCAGTTCCTTGTTGATGTTCTCAATCACTGAAGCAAACCTCTGAGAGTTAAAAGTTATAGTTTCCATTCTGTCGCAGGCTGGTGATGTTAGAAAATTACAAAAACTCTGTAATGTTCTGCCACTTCTACATCGGCTCAACAACTTGCACTCAACACCTGCAGTTTAACTGATGCTCATTCTGCTGATGTTAAACCAACAACACAATGCTGATTTTTTTTTTTTTTTCTTTTTTTTTTTTTCTTTTTTTTTTTAAGTCTCTTTTTTCCCCACTAGTGCTGCAATGTTCATTGATTTTACTTCAATCGTTAAATATCCTCAAGCTGCTCACAAATAAAAGAAGAGAGTTTTAGAAACATATGTTTCACTATTACGAAACACACACGTCGATGACCACGATGATTACTCAGTTCCAAGCCTCAAACAAAAACAGCTTCATCTGCAACTGGCATCGTCGTCTTCACCCACTCCTAACCACAGGGAAGCCATTGTGCAGACATCATTACCTGGCAATCACCTGCTCCTTTTAGCCAACTCATTAAACCCCATCACCACAGACATCTCTTACAAGCATCTCTGTCAATAGGCATAACGTACAATGGTCTGTTTTCAAGAGAATATCGTGTTGAAACAGCGGAGATATCAAACCATTGTACGTTTAGTTTATGGAGTGCAACAATTTCAAACAAACTGCTTCAGTAATTTCGTGTTCCTGGCTTTAATACATCTTCCACTTGGTGTCAGTTGTCGAGTCTGGAGACAATTTAGTGAGATAAGAAACTTTACTAATTAGATCTCCACCTTCAAAAGACATCAATGGTTTGTTTATTGCAGTGTGGCCAAACTGGCTAGTCCCGATTACATCACACCAGGCTGCAATATTTGGAAGACAAATTACACAGTAACTCTCGGTCTAGAAAGCTGCATGAAAGAAAATGTTAAAATAAACTGGAATTAGCAAAACGAGCAATAAATTATGAAATAACTCACGATGGAATGAGCACATAACTTTGCAAATGATCTGGTCTCTTGAATTACTTGGAATATCAGCAAGAATATTTTATTTTCTCGTATAAACTTGATAAATGATATCAATGATATCACGTTTTAACTTCTTTTAACTTTCTGTTCGAACATCCATTCACACTGTTTATACATTTTCCTTTTGATACAAAAATCACCTGAACTGTTTTGAAGACTATATCGATGATTTGGATAAACCTTTTATGCTTCTTAATTATTTTAATTTCATTATAATTTAATAACTTTTACATGCCAGAAAAATTAACAGGATAATATCTTGAAGGAGTGTGCACACACTGTCACAAGTATTTGCAAAGTCCTCGTAAACATTTGATCTGTCATTACTTTTTATCTATTCCAAATACATATACTATACTGCACATGTGCACTGTCATCAATCAAATTATAAACTTACTAAATGAACTATAACAAAAAAAAATTCTTTTCCGCCTTGATTCGAAGTTATTTAATATTTCCTGCTTGAAATTACAGACTATGATAATATCTAAAAGACTGCCAAGAAAATGTTTGCAATTTCAGGAAAAGGACCACCATAAAAGTCAAGATAAAATGCTTTACATTCTTAAAGTGTGTTAATTCCTAGTACAGACTGCCAAATGTATGTATTTAATAAGCATCTGTCCAACATCACTGACGTAATTTGAATTATATTGCTGTGCAGATGCCAGAAGTCCACATTACAATACTTTACAGCCAGTCATCTCCCCTAATGTGGTCCAAATAACATCTAATTCTTTTCAGTTTTTATACTTCCATCCATCCATATACACACAAGCAAGCACTTACATACTTACACGCCCACACACACTCCATAAACAACACTCATAAAAGTACTTGTATTATAAATAACTCACCTGAATTAAAACAGATTAAAAGAATTACAAAATAATAATAAAAAAAATAATAATAATAATAATAATAATAAAATTAAAAAAACATGTACAGCCTGTACTGGAACGGTACGCAATTTTTGTTGATAACAATATATCCACAACAGCAAATTTTCAAATAAATAAACGTAGTTTTGAGTGAAGACATCAGTTGTTGCTGGACAGTTGAGATTGATTTTAGTTATAATGTTCACAGAGAAGAACAACCTGAGAAGCTGAACCGTTTGCAGACAAAACCTTCACTAGACAAGTGAAGCTGGCAAACTGTAATTAGAGCGATGTGTTTCCGAGATAAGATGACAATCTAATTATCAGGCCAGTACTCTTATAAGCACTCTTTGAATAAAATAATCAATGTCATCTCAGTAGAAAAATCTGAATACATACTACTGTTCACCAGCTTTCTAGCTTCTGTATCAGATAACAATAATATTATGATAGTAATAACACTGACATACTCACCTCAGAATTATTTATGAGAAATTACTCCACATATATATATATATATCTGTATAAATTTTAATGTGGGTTTCTTTTTGTTTTCTGGTAGGGGGTTTAATTATAAAAAGAAATTAATAATAATAAAACATAATGAAAAACTATACAAATTATCACAGATAACTACAGTGTAAACATTATCTAAAAGAAAAGCATCTTGCTAGAAGAACAAGTGTTCTACCTACATCAGTCATCCAAGAAATCCTAGACCATTTTCTTTTTTTTTTGGTTATTCCAACACATTGCAGGCAAAGTGATCTTCTTCAAGGTATGACTAATAGCGTCCAGGTCACAGGAACCTCAGACAGAACATCACATGTCGAGGAAGTCAGCTCAATGCCAGCTCAAACGGTGTCCGATTAATCAATAGCATGTCATCGGCTGTCAGGCGGCCATTACGGAATCAGTGTTTAAAAGATCCGTTAAAAACACGATTGATTCAAACTGGTTGCTTTCTCTCGGCAGGACTATCATCCTGACCCAAGCTACCGGTAGGGGCAAATTCTAACAGATTTATGCTAATGGCAGATCAATAGATCAAGGGAAACAACTGAAGTGCTGGGCTGTAAATCATAAAATAATTTGCTTGTCTCCCTTAATTAAAGACACGCCAGTTGACACATTTTTAATCAATAGTTTAAAAAGTCAATACACTGTGTAATTGCAGGCAAGAAAATGGCAAGTCTTGTTGCAGGCAAGAAAATGAAATCTTCAAGGTGGTTTTATATGCTGTTAAAGAACAAAACATGACTTGAGCATATAAGGATGGTCGTTTATGGTAATAAATTAATATATATTTTATATTAATATATATTTTACAGAACCGAAGTTAATCATTTTAATACATATCACAGACATACACACATACATACATTCATTCATATATACATACATTCATTCATATATACATACATAAGTACATATATATATACATAAAAACATGCTTACACACATATACACATACACACACTCAAAACAAAAAGATTTGCATATACACAAAAACAAAACAAAAACTACATGCATCATGCATGTATATAAAACAATAAAACAAAAAATATCAATTATTTTGCATAAATTTAATTTCTCATAACAGAGCAATAAAAGATCAAAAGAAAAACATTTTTTTTTTATTTTTTTTTCCCCAATAAACAAATTGGCCAGCTGAATGTTAATCTTAGTATAAATGAAACAAGTGCTACCTGAGATCTGTTTTGTATTTGTCTTTGATAAGCTGTAAAGTCTTGGGCTAACTTTAGTTGACAGCACAGCACACAGCCAACTAGATACCCTATGATACCCTGCACAGTTCGGTGAGCACAAACACAAGATTCAATATTAAAATATTTCTTGACACAATACTGACCTCTTAGTCAGAATGATATAGCAATAATGCATTGTTTTGTAATTTTTTTTTTTTTTTTTTTTCTCTTTATTATTATGGTAATTGGGGGTGGTTGTTTTTACTTATAGACGAAAATAATAAAATATATATATATTTTTTTTTTATGTTGAATTATTATTGTGGTAATTTGGTAATTGTTTTAATAATAATAAATTTAAAACAAACAAACAACAAAAAACAATTCTGCTAAATAAAATATGCTCAAATGAATTATAATCTAAAAACTAAAAATAAATAAATTACAAAACTGAAAAAAAAAAAATGTAATGTAAAATTAAAAATCTATAAAAACAATGTTTTAAAAAAATATAATTATGAACCAAAACTCACAATAAAAAGCAACCAACATAAAATCAATGGTCACAATAAAGTAACAAATATAAAGGTTGTAAATGTTAACAAAATGAATATACATACACACACACACACACACGTTTATACATATACAATTACAAGAGTAACCTTTAACAAATTTCAATTCTTTATCTATCCACATTTTAATTTTTTTTTTTAATTATCTTTATATTCAGTAATATTATTAATATATGAAACTATTTTAGCATATCCTATTCCAACCTATAATAGGCCTTGGTATATTCCTGTTTAAGGGAAATATTTCAAATTCCTTCCTGTTAATTGTTTCATATTTCATATTTAGATATTACATCACTATTTATTATAAAATCATATTTTAATATTAACATCAATATAACTTGATTCTTATCACAAGGATAGTGTATAAACATAAAACATTCAACACCTTAAAAACTTGCAGTTAAGTTGATATTTTAGGTAAAATTTGTAGCATATAATTATAAAAATTAAAATAATATATACCCATGAAAAAAAAATTATTTCATTAAAAAAAAAATAAAATTTTAAATGTGTTGTTTCTCAGGCTTTTCAGATTTTTGGTAATGGGTTACTGATTGGTATTAAAATATCTCGAAACATTATATTTGAAAAGTCTTAGTAATATTATGAATCACTGTGTTATTAAATGAATTTATATAATTTTTACTTTTATATTTTTCTTAATACAAACAATTAAGGAATCTGAAAAGGGTTAATAAAAAGATATGATAAAATAAATTTAAAAGTTAGCAAATTCTATTGCTATTTTTCTATATATTTTAATGTTTGTTTTCAACTATTTATGTATATAAATAATATATTCTTTAAATAATTATATATGAAAACTGAACAATGTTTTGGGTTTGGGGGGGTGTATGGGTCCTTTGTTTTTTTTTTTTTTTGGTGGGGTGTTAAACAATTTTTATACAAAGCTGAAGCCAAATAATTTATCTTAATTGTGTATATTCACTATGGAATGTATATTTTGTAATTATAAATGAAAACAAATAAATATTTTAAAATTACAATACAAATAAATATTTTAAAATTACAATACAAATCATTATTTTCAAAGACTTATTAAATAATGAATGTATTTAAACAAAGGCATAATTTTTCTCTTTTAGAATTCGCATTCTCAGTGGGGTTTTTTAATTATGTAATGCTAGTTTATAGTGAAACAGTGAATTAATTTTAAAAAAATAAATAAACATTTTCATACATTAATGATTAATGTTTATATTTAAATACATTTACGGTATGAAAATATATTAAAAAGACACTCAGAATGATGATTGTTACATCCCTTTAACAATAGCATAATACTAATAACAGTTAATAACTCCATGGCCCATTCTTTGAATTCTATCGATACAAGACGATAGAAACTAAGAAAGTAATTTGTCCCACAAGTTACTGCGTAACTTCTTCAGCAAACAAACTTTCTGTTAAAAAATAATTTAATTTTTTCATTGTATACATGTTTTTGTATTTTTTTAAAAATAATACTAATTTTCTAAAGGTCTCTGAAAATTACGTCAAAAGCAGTATAATACAACTGATTAGTATTTTAAACCGATGTAAACATTCCAGCGTTGGCATTTGTTTACAACTAGGCCGCCATTATTTCCGCTGCACATGTTGCTCTAATTGCATGAAACAGCTGTTCTGCACGAATTAATTTATTAAACTGTACTTTTCACGTGTGTTTGCACAAAAAATAATATTTTTCACTTACCACGTGCAGCTACAGGACTTCTCAGTGACATAATTAACGGATTTCGGAACTACCGGCTGGCCCACTGGCCTCACAAACCTTTTGGCAAATGGGGTCACACCTCATTAATTATGCATGGGTCAAATGTGAAAAGTTCACCTACATACATAGCACACGTGCGAATTGTTTCCGGATTGCTATTTGTTATCTCACCATACGATTATTAAAAGTGTATTATAATATTATTAGCTTTTATTATTTTAGAATTTTTCTTCTTAAAGGTTTTCTTTGTTATTTGACTTTATCTTATCATATAAATATATATTTAAACCTTTTTTTTTATAAAATAATAAATTGTTATTTTTAAATTTAAAACAGAAAGTAGTAACAACTATTATTATTATACGAGACATGAAAATAAATTCAAATGCATTCCCCACTCAAAAAAAATCATCATTTAATTATTATTATTATTATTATTATTATTATTATTATTATTATTATTTCTATTTCCTACCTAAAACATCTCCACCTTTTTGATCACACTGCTAATTAAAAAAATTTAAGTACCTGTGCTGGTATAAATTACATTACTTTGAAGTGACTGTTTTATATGTTGTGCATTATTATCAGTTTTTGCTAACAATAAGGGGGAAAGTTAAAACCAGCTAATAAATCAAATTTCTAAACAAACATCTGATCCTTCCCATTTTATCATGAAACCCTTTAGCAGGTTACAATAATAAATAAATATTTCTATTTTGTTTTAGTTTCCAATACTGATATTCTGAATTAAATAAAAAAAAGACAACAAATTGATATGAAAGGTTTTTTATTTTTATTTATTTATAATAAAATACATTATGTTAAAATAAACTGATCTTTTAAAATATTTCAACACATTAATATTTATATTATAAAAGTAATATGTTATATTGTATACATTTAAGATATACAATAATTAAAAAGACACATGTAATTCAAAGCAAATTATGACTGCAAAATAATTAGATATGTAAAGAGTAAAATAAAATACAGAAAGATATGGATGTTAAAAACATTGTAATAAATAAAGACAATAAATGAAATTGAGTTTGGATTGATGGTATATGAAAAACTATATATAAGTACTAAACAATAGGAATGATTATTCGATGAAAAATTCCTTGAGAAAACTACTATGAGATAATAAAGAGAAATAACGAAACAAGTATTTTAAACTAAAAATGGTAAAACTAACAATTCCCTAATGTACATCTGATATAAGGTAACATCCTGTTTTTGAGAAAAACTCTAATACACATAATAAGCTTTACAGACTTGGTCACCTTGGTTAAGTTAGTTTATTAGAAGAGCAAGGCTTGTATCTAGAGGAAGGGGTTCTTTAAAGTTTTTAATGTATGCCGAGGACCATAATGTGTCAAGTTTTGTAAAAAATTTGATTACAAACAGAGGGCATTTTTGTATAAGATTAATATGTTAAAAGATTACCCTCAAACAAACAAAAAAAATAATAATAAATAAATAAATAAAATATGTAAAAAATGTAAATATTGTGTAAAAACAGGTCTCCAGTACCTGTAACCATGGTGACAAGTCTGTAAAGGTTTTGAGACATCAGTGTAGGTGAATATAAACAAAGTAAACATGATTCTAGTATAAAATGAATTTCATTTTTTTTATTATTATTATTATTATTATTATTAATCAGTAATAAAATTTTAATTAATATTTTTCTATAATTTACTTTACTTTTAAAAATAATCTTACATATAATTTGGGTTAAATCAAATGTAAATTTTATTATACAACAAAACATTTATCCCTGATAATACCAAAATTTTCACATATTTATATTTAATACACTTCCAGTAATAAGTCATTTCTTTTTCTTTTTTTTGTTATCTTTTTATAACTTGTCAAAACCAATTATAACTTTTGGCTTTAAATTAACAAGCAAATCTTTCACACCTTCATTTTAGTAGCACATCTTAAAAACCCATCAAAATATAAATCTGTTATCATTTTAAAAGTGATTAAAAGTAACAGTAAGATCTTAAAAAAACACATAAAATATTTTAAATCACAATCTACATGCACTATCACACAGAAAGTCACAAATCTAGGTTGTATGACCTAGTATCAAAAACTGGCCAATGAAGTTGGCAGTTCCAATCAAAATAAGGAAGGAATGTATCACAATTTTGGGCCATGACAGTGTTCCTCTAAGGTAGCAGAACTTGAGATACACTAAACAAGGCAAAGCTATAGCATATATTAAACCACAGAAGGCACCAACAAAGCTGGAAACAAAGAAAGAAAAAGAAAAAAAGTTGTAGTTAAATCTCTCAAGTACATATATTTTAATGGAAATTTTATTTTTGTGAGTATAAATTGTTGTTGTTTGTGGTTTTTTTACAAATGAGAGGGTAAATACACCTCCACAACCAGTTGGGGTTATTATTATTCATTAGCAGAAAGGAATATCCTATATCTATCTATCTTCCCAAAGAGTAAAACCATATCATTGCTTTGATAAGCCAAATGTGAGACTCAGGTTGTAATGAGAAATAACTGAATGGGTAAACTGCAATAGACTGACCACATAGCCCATGATTCCTCAGACCTGTTTTCTCCAATAAGTTATGGAAGGCTTCATTTGAAAAGTAAAGTATTAAGGAATAAAGATGATAAAAAATAAACCTTAGTTTAGTAAATTATTACATTCATTTTGCAATTTATGCTATAAATAACATTACAATCTGCTTGATCAATATGTATTAAATTAAAACTATATATATCAAACATAACGTTTTACTGAAGAATAAAATATTTTTATTTGGAGTGCATTTAAAATCTTTTTCGTAACATACCCGATTATTTTTCCTATGTGTGGTAGAAAGACAGCAAAGAGGATACAGATTCCAATGAGAACCACATTCAGTAAGAAGACATGTCTCCAGCTGCAAAATGAAGACAAAAATTTAGTTTCTACCCTGGCAAAATCCTTCTGTCTGCTTCAAATACAAACATTAACAGATTATGTTGTTTCTTTATCCAGGTAGGTCCTCTATAAATGATCCATTATAACAAAGTTTGTTTTCAATAAAATAAAACTGTCGACAATTTGAATGTGAGGTAGCAGGTCTACCAACGTATTTTTAACGTCCCAATTCTTTTTTAAAAATATTGAATTATTTCTGACACTGAGTTTTGATGCTTACTTTTCACATCATTCAGAGAATGATGTTTTTAAAAAGTTTAAATAAGTAAATAATTAATAACAAATTTATTAAAAAAAACCCTACCTTGGCCATATTGATCCAAATAAAGCATGCAAGAACTGCACTCGGAATATGTAGAACAATAAAGGAAACACACAGGACATTTGGAAAAATAAACCAATTCTTGCAACAAAAGCCATAACATCTGTTGTGGCAATGTTGTTTAGAAGATTCTGAAAAAAAATAAAAAAATATATATATATATAAATATATAATTAAATCAAGAAATTATAATCGTTTTTAATTTCGCTAAATCAAAAAAAAAAAAAAAAAAATGAAAGAAAGTAAATCTGAAGCAATTTTTTATAAAACATTACATAAAACTTTATTATTTAATGTCTGCAACTAGAATAACCTGTAGGAAGATATTTACTAATACTAAAACATTTGTAAAAGTGATAACCAAATAAAAATTGAAATTCAACAAGAAATATACTGAACAAAACTGAATCCAAAACATTATATATTTAAAAAAAAAAACAACAACTGTAGAGAACGGCAATTCTTCTGTTTAAAAAAGTTTGGAAAACAAAGAACACTCACATCTTGAACACATTTTTTGTCCAATGGAAATGCAGCATAAAAAACTGCTCCCACAAAAATGTAAGTAGCAGCCACAAGAATGTATGCAATTGTTAAGTCACGCACCTGAAAACAACAGCTGCTGTTAAAATACGACATAAAACTGACTTCCCTTGTCATAATACAAAGTGATAACATACATGTCTTTTTATACATTTGTTTATATAAATAACATATATTAATATGTATTAACATGTTATTTTTATATCTACAGCACAAATAACAAATGGTTAATGTGTGTGTGAAATAACAGGTACTAAAATGTATAAATATATGTATATGTTATTTTTTATAACACACATAATAAACTTTTAATATGTATATGAAGTAACATAAACTAATATGTAAAAAAAAAAATTTAAGTTTTGATAATTATTTTTGTAACACACATACTAAACGTGTTAATAAGTAACTAAAATAACATATATTAGTGTATATCTCTGTAAGTTATTATTACTATTTTCATAAAATTAATGAGTTTTTTTGTCTGTATTACAGAAATTAGGTTTACCAAGGAGCAATTAAATAGGCAAAGATAGTTTTAAATGATTATTTGATGCTAATCATTAAAAGTCATTCATTAAACATAGTAAAATATTTCTTTTGATATATACTATCGTAACACAATTTTGTATCTAGTAACTGCTAATGCAACAGTGTGTGTTAAAAGCATCAGATAATACTTATAATGTTGAATTCAGATTCTCATTATCTTATCGAAAACTCCAAAAACGTAATAATTTATATTCTTATCCCAGTTTTATAAATTTATGCTTCAATAACATATAAAAAGAAACTATATCGTAATCCAAATTCTGATAAATTTCTAACAGATCTGTTGTTTTGTGCCTCAATGTCAAAATGTCAAAGCAGCTAACTTACGTTGTGTTCAGGATGTTTCTGGTTTCTGCAGATGGATGTCACTGAGTTCTGTATAAAGTAAGCAAGGGCAGCTATTCCAGTGATAGCTGGGAAAGTCATCTCAAACTCTGAACAAATAATTATGTTATGTTTCAAAATAACAATTTATATAAATAATTACGTTATGTTTCAAAATAACCAATTTATATAAATACTTACATTAAGTTTCAAAGTAACCAATTTATATAAATAATTACATTGTGTTTCAAAATAATAATTTATATAAATAATTATGTTATGTTTCAAAATAACAATTTTATATAAATAATTACTTTGTTTCAAAATAATATTTTATATAAATAATTACATTGTTTCAAAATAACATTTTATGTAAGTAATTACATTGTTTCAAAATAACATGTTATATAAATAATTACAGTTTCAAAATAGTATTTTGTATAAATAATTACACTGTGTTTCAAAATAATATTTCACATGAAACTATTTGAAAGATTAAAAATTATAATAATAATAAAAAAAATTATTTTCATCATCATTATCATCATCATTATTATAAAAAAAAGGTTTAAAAGGTTGAAGAAAACTCAAAATAAAATCTAAAATATTAAATCTCAACTAGAAATGTTTACTGATTAACAGGATTGTGCTTAGGTATAAAATATAAGTAACCCTAATGCTACTATTACAGGAAAACAATAATTTATATAAACAAATAAAAAAGTATATCATTATATAAGTATCAATTTATTTAAATAAAAATAAAAATTATTGAAAAAAAATCATTAAACTACTGCTGATCAAAAACACATTCTTTTCTGGTTATGAAAAAATTAATTATGCTGAGAAAGATAATTTAAAGAAAATTAAGAGGTAGGTATTTTGAAAACAAAAATAGAACTAAGACTTAATTATTAATAATTTTTAAAAATGATGAGGATACTTACGGGCTGAATAGCTAGGTTTACTGCTGTCATTGAAATCAATGTTTATTCCCCAATGTGATGCTTTCACTATGACGAAGGAAACTAGATAAGCCACAGACAGTGTTCCTGAAAATAACAATTTGAAAACATCATAAACAGGCTTTAGCAGAATAAATTATTAGTGCAGCATTTGGCCATTTCGTTTAGATCATCATCAAACTGATGGATTTATAAAAATCTACCATTACATGATCAAACTGATTTTGTTTCTCAAACTAGACCACTCATATTCTCATCCGTTTGTATCTGCCATAACATTCTTCAAAATTCAGCTCAGAAAATATTTTTCCAAATGGCCTTATCAACATAAAACCTTCTACACTAGCACTACACTTCTTATTTTCACATTACAAGAATACACCAATCAAATATAAAACTCAGATCATAACACTACTTATATCTACATAAACATTTGATGCCAAAATTTAATGCACAATTCATCCATACTAGATTACTAATAAGAATGTATTACCTAAAGCATTAAACTTTGTGAAAAATGTTGGAGACTTGAAACTGCACAGTGGTAAAAGAATAAGAATGAGATAAAATGGAACTGTCATTTGTTCATTCCAAAGCTCAGAAAACAAGGTGTGATGTGTGGAATTGTTGTCAGGTACTATCATTTTTGGACAAACAGCTGGAAAAAAAATAAAAAAAGATAGTAACATAAGAATAAAGTGGCATTGTTAAATCACTTGACAACATTTTAACAAAAAAGGGTTCACGGAATCCTTGTCAGATTAAGCCAAAAGATAATAAAGGTAGTAACTGTGTATCTACATATATATACATATATACATATGTATATCATTATATACTAAACAATTAAATTTTTAGAAATACAAAATATAAAAAATTAGCTGCTTCTTTTTAAGAAGCATTTTAACCATGATACTGACCAGAAAAATCAGAAGAATTCATAAGTGGTGTGGAATCTCGTGTTGGATGCACTTTGTCTGTAATACAAAACAAACACACCTAATTTTACTTCAAACTAAATTATTCCACAAAAAAAATAAATATATAATATAATATAATATTACTTTTAATAATTAATTATTATTTATTAAATTTTATTATTTACAGTAACAGAATTAACTTCAGAATTTAAACACTAGCAAAATTATTCCATTAAAAAATAATAATATAATAACAAAGTGATATATTATTGTTCATTTCTACAAACTAGTATATCATATACAGTACTGAAATGTTTATAATTAATTATTCTAAATTAAAAGTAACAAACTCACAATAAATGAAAGTAACTACATGGAACAGGAAGTTGGACATCAGAATCCAGTAAACAAGTGCGCCACCAAGAAGAGTGAGCAAAGAGCAGATAATTGCAATCACTTCAGACCACTTCCCAAAATAGTGTCGGCAGACGTCAGAGAACTCTAAAACCTGACCTTCCTTTGTTTCTGGAAATTGAAATAAATACAGGTTATTCGGATTAAATTATTGTTTTAATAAAATGAAAACAGAATGTTTAAATGATACTTTAAAAAAAAAAAATGTATACAGTTTTAATCACATTTAACTATATTAAGATACATAAGATTTTAAGAAAACCAAAAAAATACAAAGGCAAAATTATATTTTAAAAAAGTGAAAGAAAATTTTTATATGTATTTTAAGAAAATTTAAAAAGTTTAATTTTAATTAAAATCAAAATTTTCAAAAGTACCAAAGAATTGGAGTTATTATTTGTTAGATTATGTTACAACTTTGTCAGAGTGAATGTCATAATTTCCTTTACTACCTCTAACATATAAGTAAATGTAATTAAAGTATGTTACATCTTACCTATTCCATCAACTGATTTTAGAATCCTGTAGCTGGTATACAACATCAAACCAGCCATACCAATAAGCATAGAGATCCCACAAGCAAACCCAGCCTTAAAAATTAAATTAAATAACATGAAGAATATTCTCAGTCAATGTAGAACTTTTCACAAATGTTTAAACTAAGATTATGGATTACGATATTTATTTCAATCATTTTACAAACAGGCAAACACACACACACATATATATATATATACACACAACATATTACATAAAACAATATTCTTTCAATAATTTCAAGTATAAAAATTGTTTATAAGACTTTAATACAAAAAATATTTCTTTACCTGTTTTATTGCCCATGGCATTGACAACAAAGATGTTCCCATCATTGTATTCCAAAGAGCAAATCTGTAAGAAAGGCAAATAAAACTTAAAACTGCTTGCAATTCAAGATATTTTTTAAATAACAATTATAATAAAATGCTGTATAGAGTTAACCTATTTATAACTTTTTTTAAAATAAAATCTTAAAATTACTGTACTTTTAAAAAGTACAAATTTAGGGAGAAATAAAATTTTATAAGAAAATATTTTTCAATAAAAAATAATAAAAACATAAAATTCAAATTCAGGGTAAAGATAAAATTCTTCAATAAATTATTATAACATATCTGCTTATTTGTAGATGATACTATACATGTATACATGTTGTAATAAGCAAACCAATAAAAATAAATGAGAAAATACTTACATGGTAACTATACTGTTCTGTTTTCCTTTCAGAGGTACTAGAATGCGAATGAGGTAGTTTGCTGGAACAACATGGTCTGGCATCTGCTACAAAATAAATTTAACATTATGTTTCTACTGAAACCTGAAAATTCACTGCTATTTAGAAACATAACTATCAAACTAATTCAGACGTTGATTTTAATTATAGTTTTTTTATCAACTTTAATCCAAATTTATTACTTAAATTTGTCAGTGACAAAAATAAAAACATATTTTAATAAAAAATTTAAATAAAGTATATTTTTTTTTTTTTTTTTTTAATATATTCCAAATAACAAGTACACTACATTCTGCCATGAAACATAATTCTTGCAGAACATATACGAAATTTAGTTAAATGGCAAAAACATTCAATAAGATCTAAACTGTCAAAGCACAAAAGTTTTATGAATCGAAATGTCGGAGAATTATATAAGATTTAATTGAAGAAATAAATGAGGAAGTCATCTTAAAATATCTGAATTTTAATTAGTTTATAAAGTTTCAGTCTTTTCAGAAAGAAAAAAAAAAAAAAAATTAAAAAATGCACCAGGATTCCATTAGAATGTGGAGTCAGACGTGTGTAGTATTTGTATCGATGCAGGAGAGCTTGAGTTTCATTGTCTGTTTCATCACTGTAGCTATCACTCGATCTCAAGTTCTCATTAATATTATAGTGATGAATAGGACGTCTGAAAATGTCCAAACAAAAAAAATACAGTGAGTTTTAAAACAATGTATATTTGAAATCATTTTCATTTTGTAAACTAAAAACAAATAACTGATATAATTCAATAATTGAAAAAAAATATAAAGTAAATAAATAAATAAATAAATAAATAATAATAATAATAATAATAACAACAATAAAAACAATAATAATAACAATAATAATAATAATGTCTATTTTGATAATTTCTCAGTTATCGTAAAAAGTGAACTAAAACTTGAGCATATGTATTTAAATTAAAATGCCTTTTTTTGCAGAAATATGTTTTTATTAGTTCCAGAATTACCTTATCTTTGTTTCTCTTTCTTGTGTTTCAGAAGCATTCTTCTTCTTTGCTTTTGATCGTCTAAAATAAATAAATACCAGAAAAGGAAAAAAGAAAAAGAAGTTCAATTATGAATAAATAAATTTTAATTATCAGTTGAACATAGCAAGAAAAAAGTATTCATTTATCAAAATTAATATTCTGACAGTTATATTATGCATGTTCAATTATGAATAAATATTGAGTTATTTTTGGAAAAAGAATACTTACTCTTTTGATTTGTTTCTATCAGTGCTGGAGTTGTCCATAATTATGTAAAATACTATACCATACTGAATTTAAAAAAAAAGATACCTGAAACAAGAACAGTTAAACAGTAATTAAGAAATAAAGTGCAGCAAACTAATAACTGCATTACAACTATCGGTGATCATTGCTTATGTCATGATATATCAACTTGTCTATTATCAATAGTGTTTTTTAGTTTTATTTGATCAGATTATAAAGCAGCAGTCCTCTGCAAAACGTCTGAGAACGAATTTAGGAAATGCTGATGAGATATAGATGAAGTTAAGAGAAGCATATATTATATACTACAGTATAGATCATTAACGTTTATTAAATATTCTTAAATCACCAAATCCACCTTTTGTAGTTATCCTACTAATATTGCATCATACACACATTTGTACAAGATCAGCGGATTATTTTGCTCACATCACCATTAAACTTTAAATTAAAGTTTGATTTTATATACTATATAATGTATAATTATATAATATAGTATATAAGTATATAATAATATACGTACCGGTACTTTTTCAACTTTCTTTACAATATTTTATTTTATTTATTGATAATATAATATTTTAGTTTTCTTTACGAATTCTGCTTAGTCACTCTCTAACTCAATGTCACTGAAATACCGAGTCGTAAATTGTCCTAATCATTAATAAGATAACATGAAATCGCAATTATGATGATCATGATAAGATGTCGGGGATACTTTATAAGTTTATTAAAATGATAATTTAATACCTTGGTCAGATCATATCTTCATTTCGATATTTTCCTACTAAACATTCGATCTTTTTTTCTTCTCTTAATAGTTATTATAACTAATATTAGTTTTAAAAATACATATATAAATGTTTACTGTTGGCATATGCAAAATCAGCTGACAAAAGAGGAAATAATAAAAACGAAACCGGTTCCGCTTACTTTATATTGTCGTAAACCATTTTCATTTGAGTTACTAGTATAGAGTCATTCTATAAATATATAAATCGGAATAATAAATTATGTAAAATATGAATAATTGTAGAATAACAAGAACTGTAAATTTAAATTAGTATTTACGACTGTTCAATGTCAGCAAATGTCAAGGTCGATTTGTTAAGCCCATCATCATTTCGGTTAATGTTTTGCATGTATTGTACTTTGAAGTCCGTATAACATTTTTAGTTGTCTTCCAAAAAATTATCTTAAATTCAAAATGTCACTCACAATTAAAACAGTTCAAACAAAGCCAATAGAGGGGCAAAAACCCGGCACAAGTGGTTTAAGAAAAGCAGTTAAAGTTTATCAACAAACTTCATATACAGAAAATTTTATACAAGCTACGTTGTCTGCAGGTGTTGGTGCAGATTTGAAGGGCAGTACCTTGGTTGTAGGAGGAGATGGAAGATATTTTGGAAAGGAAGCAACAGAAATTATAATTAAAATGTGTGCAGCAAATGGAGTAAGAATTCCAGATTATTTTGTAAATTTTATTTCGAGACTATAATTTTACAAAATTTATTTAAAAAGAAAAAAAAAAATCCTTAATTTAATCAAAATCATGTAATACGTTCATATTTCAACATGCATGCTTGCAAAACCAGAAATACTGACAATATAAAATTTCCTCTATAAGTCCATTGGCATGATTAGGTAATTTATCATCATATCCAGCGCTCCACCTGTGTCTTTGAACTGTTATACATAAAATACGTTTTGAAGCTAATTGGCAGTAATCATTATACAAGAAAACAGCACAGAAAATTTAAAAAATAATACTGATGTTAAGTATTGTTAAGCATTCATTTGTATTTTGGATAAATCAAATCAATGTTTTAAAATATAGTTACTAAAATTCGTCTTTTTATGTTCTCATTACTTGAAGCAAAACTGCCAAAGTGATAAATAATATTCTTCAGGTGTCAAAGCTCATGATAGGTCAGAATGGGATAATGTCGACACCTGCTGTGTCATGTGTCATTCGGAAATACAAGACAAAAGGTGGCATCATCCTGACAGCCAGTCACAACCCAGGAGGCAAAGATGGAGACTTTGGAATAAAATACAACACTTCTAATGGAGGTATAGCTTATATCTTTAGTGTTTAGCTGATCTCTCTGTCAGTAATATACACACACACACATATACATACACACACATGTGTGTGTGTGTATATATATATATATATATATATATATATATATATATATATATATATATATATATATGTATATATATATATATATATATATATATATATAATTTTTTTATTTTTATTTTTTTAACGTTTTTTTGTCCTGTTATTAATATTATTATTATTACTGGTATAATAGAGTAGAATGAAGAGAAAACAGCAGCTTAAATGTTTCCTTGAATCACTGATTTATAATAATTATTTATATTATTTTTAAGCATTATTATTATCCTTTTATTTTATTACTTTTATTAGTAAAGGTTGTTATACTAGCACTAGAAGAGTAAATATTTTCATAAAATACTCTAGACACTATCTTTCCATGGTCCTTTTTTGTGTTGTTTTCTTGCATGTGACATAGTTACATTCTTAAATGCATATGTTGTATGTCTTTGTTTATCAGTGCAGAGTTTAAGAAACTAAAATTTGTTTTTTCAGGACCTGCTCCAGAAAATATAACTAATGCCATTTTTAAATACACGCAAACAATCAAAGAATACAAAATCTGTCCTGACCTGAAAGCTGATATATCAAAACTGGGAACTCAGTCTTTTAAGGTCGATGGCAAACCATTCACAGTTGAGATAATAGATTCAGTTTCCGACTATCTCGCCTTCATGAAAGAAATCTTCAATTTTGATTCCATAAAAAAATTAATTTCTGGTCCAGATGGGAAAAGGCTGAACATTTTGATAAATTCCATGCATGGAGGTATATTTGTGGTGAACATTTTATTTGCAATTTTCATATATATTTTTATAAACTTGTAAATATTATTCAGTGCAATTTCGAAATTTAATGAGCATCTGTATCAGTAGTTAAAATGTGTGAAATCCTAAAACAAAATTCTTAAACAGAAATTTTATAATTAAATTTGAAAGTGAATAACTATTTTAAATTCAGTAATTCAGTTATTATTATTATTTTTTTTTTTTTGGCAGTAATATTTTCTGATCATTTATCTCAGTGTTGTTTATTTGTTACAGTCATGGGCCCATATGCAAAGAAAGTTTTTATCAGTGAACTCGGATGTCCTGAGTCCAGTGTTGTCAATGCTGTTCCATTACCAGACTTTGGAGGTCACCACCCCGACCCAAATCTGACATATGCTGCAGACCTTGTTGAAGAAATGAAGAAAGGTCAGCATGGATTTGGAGCGGCTTTTGATGGAGATGGTGTAAGAACTTTTATGTAGCTTTTATATAACTTCTTTTGCAGTCATTATCCATAATTCAGTCAGACAGTCAGGTGTTGAAGAGTTGTCTGTTCCTTCTTTAAAACTAATAAAGACATTCAACATATTTGCTGTTACACTGTATTTACTTTAATTTGATTTGTTCTTAAAGGCAGACATAAGAGAGAAAGAAACTTAAATGCTTTTATGTTTTGTAATTTATACTGGTTTTTTTTTGCTACTTCACCAAATTCTTGCAAAGATGTCCCTTATTTTGCATTTTCTGAGGTCCTATATATAAAACTTTTTTAAATATATATATTTTTTATAACATTTAACATCTGACCCTTTTTAGATTCATTAATCCTGGCATATCATTCTGAACTGCAGCATTGAAATGATGCACACCTAAAATAAAATTCACTTTTTCAGCCTAGATCAAAAAAAAAAAATGTTGATAACTATTCCTTAAATTAATTTTAATGTTATATTTTTTTATAATTAATTTTTAATTTATTTAACAGGACAGAAACATGATCCTAGGTCACAAAGCTTTTTTTGTGACACCAAATGATTCCCTAGCTGTTCTAGCAAACAACCTCGAGTGTATCCCATATTTTAAGAAGAATGGTATCAAAGGTTTTGCACGGAGTATGCCAACAGCAGGAGCTGTAGACAGGTAAGTGATGTTTTATAATTATTTTAAAATTGTTCATTTTACTTATATTTCATCACCAGTGGTTTCAGAATGAATCACCACCTCCGTTATTTTTGGGGAGTTTGGGCTAATTTTTTTTTTTTTTTTTTTTTTTTTTTTTATTTTAACCATGTCATCAGTAAATGTATTTATATTTTTATCTTTTTTTTTTTATTATTATTTTTTTTTTTTTTTTTTTTTTTTTTTTTTTTTTTTGGCAATTTTTCGGGAAGAAGATTATTACAGTTTCTTTTTTTTTTATTATTATTATTTTTGTCATATATTTTTTTTTTTTTAATTATTATTATTTTTTATTTATTATTATTTATTACATGTATTTTTTATTTGATTTTAATTAATATTTTATTTATTTTTATTATTATTTATTACATGTATTTTTATTTGATTTTAATACGATTATTTAATTTATTTTTATTTTATTTGTTACATTTTAATTATTATTTGTTACATATATTTTATTTTTTTTATTTTTATTTTATTTTATTTGTATTTTTTTATTTTTATTATTATTTATTTTATTTTTTTTTTTTTATTTTTTTATTTATTTATTATTATTATATTCATTTATTATTATTATTATTATTATTATTATTATTATTATTTTTTTTTTTTGTTTTTTTGTTTTTGAAGAGTTGCTAAAGCCAAAGGTAAAGAGTGTTTTGAGGTTCCGACAGGCTGGAAGTTCTTTGGAAACTTGATGGATGCCGGACGGTTATCTCTCTGTGGAGAGGAGAGCTTTGGAACAGGATCTGACCACATCAGGTTTTATCATTTAAATATAATGGGTAAACAAAAAAACAAAAAAAAAAAAAGTAAAAAGTATCATTCAGATTAATACTGATATTTTATGTGATGTTTAAATTAAAAACAAAAACTGGATATATTTAAAACAAAATCAAATCAAAAAATAAATCATCATGTTTCTTTCAAAAGCACATAGATCATTTTTTTTATTGGTTTTTTATTTTATTTTATTTTTTTTTTTTTTTTTTCTTTTTTTTAAATTGTAATAATAATAATGAAATTACATTCACATTAATGAGAAATGTTAAAATGTTTTAGAAGAAGAAAAAACTGTTGGAGATGAATGTGTTGTTGCTTTGTTCTGCAGGGAGAAGGATGGTTTGTGGGCGGTGCTGGCATGGCTCTCTATACTGGCTCACACTAACAAGTCTGTGGAACAGATGCTGCTTGATCACTGGAAGCAATATGGAAGAAACTTCTTTACCAGGTACAATGCTGAATTTACAAATTATAACAGACAGAAAAAATACAAAAAGTAATCTAATTTATTCTTTTCTAAAGTACACCTTCAGCTTTAGTGTTGAACATATTATAGTATTTTATTTACAAATAATTCAAGTAATGTAAAAGAAATAAAGTAATGTAATTTATTGTTTACTTAGTAAATTTGTCTTGGAAATTTATATCAGAACTACATGTATTAATTTGCTAAAGAAAATGCAGAGTTGTGAATGGCTTGAATTACCCCAAAAATGAGCTGCTCAGTTGCTAGAAGATACTGTGTAGATAGATAATATTTTGAATATATTCTAACATGCTTAATAATAAGTAGTTCAAATTTTTAAAAATATTTTGTATGGCAGTACATACAAAAAGCCTCAATATATATATTAAAAATATATATATATATATACTTCTGTTTTATGAATGTATTTGGTTATGAGCGTGTTAAAATATGACAAAATAATCCCATTTTTTTCGTGACATTACATTTTGTGTAGTAAAAACTACTAACATAATACAGACATTAAATGATTGTTCTTATTTCCTCAGTCTGTTAGGGATTTTTATCTTTGACTTTTTTTAGACATTATTATGAAATGCCATGAACAAATGAAAATATCTACATCTTTTTGGACATGCTCTATGTTATTAATGTTACACTTTATTTTTAATAAAGATTGTTGTCAAATTATAAATGAAAGAGCCACTTTAAATATTACTCTGTGTGTTTACTTTATTTAAAAAATATATATAATAATATTTTAGTTACACTACCAAAGACAGTTTTGTTTTTATCCTTTATTAAATATGTGTGAGTGTGTGTATGTGTTTGTATATGTATATATATATATTAACAGACAGATAGATAAATAAATAGATAAATGATATATAGAGATAGATAGATACAAAAAACATATTTTGTGTATATGTATTGCATACACACAAATACATACATACGTTATGTTTTTACAGATACGATTATGAGAACTGTGATTCAGCTCCAGCTAATAAAATGATGGACAGTTTGAATGCACTGATTTCCGATCCTGCTCTTGTTGGCAAAGTGTACAAGTCTGGGGACAAGTCGTACAAGGTGGCCAAGGCAGATAACTTTACCTACACAGACCCCATTGACAAGAGTGTCAGCAAAAATCAGGTGAGTACTGGCAAAATATCACCTGTGAGTTCCCTGAAACAAACACTTGTAATTAATCTGTTAAAACTAGTTGTATCATGAAAATGTTGACTGAAAATACATTTAAAATTGATCTGTTAATAGTAGTTTTATCATGAAAATGTTGACTGAAAGATACATTTAAAATTGATCTGTTAATAGTAGTTTTATCATGATAATGTTGACTGAAAAATATATTTAAAATTGATCTGTTAATAGTAGTTGTATCATGAAAATGTTGACTGAAAAATATACCTAAATTTAGTCTGTTAACACTGGTTGTACTGTCAAAATGATAGTTGTGAGTTAATTTAGAAATAGGATATTAAAGTTTATTATTAAATGTATTATTTTTAAGTGTATGTATGTTAATTAAACAAATATTAAAAATAATTTACAAAATAATATATTTAAAATAAAAATAGAAAAATAAAAAACCCATAAAAATTAATTAATTTTATCAGTCAGTTACTAAACATGCTTACCTCTGATGTTTTTAATTTTGTTTTCAGGGTATTAGAATAATATTTGATGACGATTCCCGCATCATATTTCGACTGAGTGGAACTGGGAGCAGTGGTGCTACTATCAGAATGTACATAGAAGGTTACGAGTCTGATGAAAGCAAATACCAGATGAATGCACAGGTACATTGTCACATACTGAATTATTTGCTCCTCCGAATTTACCTGTCATCATCTGTACATGCAGCCTAAATACTCAGGGGTATTAACTGGTCTGTTTTGTTCAGTAGCAAAATTTTATTGTTTAAATTTAAATACATATTTGCTTTCAAAAAGTAAAAAAATGACAGAAATGTACCAGACATAAGTTAATATAAGTTAAGATATACAGATGCTAATATTTATGCAGATTTGATTCCTGTAGATGTAATTTCAGATATTTCATTAAATAACTTTTTAATTTCAAATCGTGAATGATTTGTGAAAACACTTTCTGAATTGTAAGATCTTTTACAACTGGGGAAGGAAAATACTGAAATTTCTGATACTGTTTTTTTATTTATTTATTTTCCTTTTCAGGATGTTTTGAAACCACTGATAGATATTGCACTGAAAATCTCCAAACTTGCTGAGCTGACTGGTCGAACTGCTCCCACAGTCATCACGTAATTTAAAAACATTCATCACTGATGGCAGCTTTTGGGTTAGAGTATCAATAATCAGCTTCTCTTTAGATGTTTCTGCAGGATTATCTCCAAATTATTATCCAGGGAATATGTTTACACCCAGACTGTACAAGAAGACAAAAAAGTTTCTTTTTAAGGCAGCTTTTTCTGTTTTAGTTCTACTTTACAATACCAAACCCAGATATAACCGATAAAAGAGATAGTTTTGTTTCAGTTTTTTTTAATCAGTGTCCTCCAGTTCTTGGGTATAGACACCTACCAAGAGCAAAAAATTACTAATCTATGAAACACATTTATTGTAATTTCATCTCTGTTTTTTTTTTTCTTTTTCTTAAGTTACTCAGACATTTTTGTGTTTGTTTTAATTATTGTTTACTGACAGTTAGTTTTTAATAAATTATCTTTATTAATTATTAAACACTTGAAAGCCATAAGTTCATATAAAGTAGACATGTTTTTAAAATTGAAAAAAATGTTAGGTATTCTTCAAATCAGCTTTGTTTGGTTAGCATTTCAACTTCTGAATTTTCATTCAGTATCACACATTTTAGAAAAAAATATTCTTATTACCATCTTTCTTGCTTTTGAGTGATATTCTGTAAACTGTAATCATACTATACTGAATATGCACTTTTTTAACATAATATTTCTTTATAAATATTGTATATTCTTTTTAACTTACAAAATGAGATCTCTAATATGCATCAACAGAAAATATTTGTGGAGATAGTATTGTGTATTTTGAAATGTTACATATAATTAGTTATATCTATCATAAGTGGCTGTGATCATTTATCTGAAAGGATTAAAATGTTTCATTTTCAAATCTGAAACTGAAGTAATGGAGTAAACAACAACACAGAATATGCAGTACACTTGTGTATTGGAAATGTGGTATTAATTGTAATATTAATCCAGATCTCTTGATATCAAATGGTTTTTATTGTCTACCTCTGAATGAACAAAACAAAAATAAATATATTTAAAAAAATATTTCCATCCAAGGATAACTGTGAAAAGAACAAAATTAATATTTGTCAGTGAGTGACATGTTCTTGTTTTGTATTGTTTCTGTAGCTCATTGTTTTAGTGGGATTTGTTGTTGTTTTTGTTTAATTAATCCTTAGTGCTTTTTTATATGGAGTGTTGTTATTTTTAGAATAAATCTAGATGATGTTTATTGTTCTTTTTTTTTTTTACTTTTTCCTCAGTGTAGCTATAGAATAATTTATTGTCAGCTTTATAGCTGAAAATAAAAATTGTTTTTTTGGTTTAACTGTCAAAACAACCCATTTTGTTGAATTATTCACCATTAATATAACATTATATGTTTACAAAATTTAATATCAAAGTTTGTTATAACTTTATTATATATTCATAAGAATATTCCCATTTTTTATGCAGCAGTAAATGCCTTCTTTTGTTAATTGCGTGATACAATAAAATTACATGTTATTTATAATTATTTTTATTTTTTATTGTTTGTTTGAGATTATTTTATATGGCCTTTAATATGTTATTTATTTACCTACAAGATCTACATCAGTAATTATTATTTATCAGTGCAATTAATGATTTTGTAGTATAGGCAAATAAATAGCTACAAATATCACCATGTTGTTGGTTATCAAAGCTGTATGTATATATGTTGAGACTTTTCAATAAATATTAAATTATTAGACGTCCATTCAGACTGTATACTATTTAATTCGTATCAAAGTCTGGATCTGGTGGTGGTGGTTTTCAGCAGACAGTTTTGTTTTTGTTTTGTTTTTTGTTTTTTTTCTCTCTTTTTTTTCTTAGTGGGGGGTCGTTTGTTTGTGGGTTGTTTTGTTGGGGGTTGTTGATTTTTTTTTATCTGGGATGGGGGAAAAAACATATTTAGATAAAATGTTGCCGTTTTTGCAGCGAATATGTGTTAACAGGATTGTAGTTATTTCCCTTAGATCATGATTTTGTGAAAATTTTTTTTTTTTTTTTTTTTTGCGTAACGAAATTAGAACGTTTCAAAAATAATAATGTTAGAAGAGTGTAACATATATAAGCCAACATTAAAATAATAATAATAATAATAATTCCTGTTTTTAGAAAGGTTTTTATTTTATTTTATTATAACTTATTTTTTTTTTTTTTTATTGTCATCATCATCATCGTTATTATTATTACATTTATCATGTTTTTATGTTCTAACTCATTTCTTTTATATAGTAGAAATTTGCTTCTGAGACTGGAGTGTCTGTTTTTAGTTTCCTCTTTTTTCTTCTTTTTATTTTCGTTTTCGTTTTTATTTTCATTCATATATTTTTTATTTCTACTTCACTGATGTTCATTTAAAAATGGTATATAAAAATCGATTTATTTAGTCATTTAGTAAATTTTAAAATTTCGCCGCCTTTACTCAGTCTCAAGTAATTCTAGAGAGAGAGAGAGAGAGAGAGAGAGAGAGAGAGAGAGAGAGAGAGAGAGAGAGAGATGCACACACAAAAGTCTATATACATGCTTAACCATTACGGTTAACTGAAATTCGGAGTACATGCCAGAGCATCAAGTAATTATATATATGTATGTGTACAAAGCACCCATCATTCATGTAAAGAATACTAACGCACTGAAAGATATTTAAAAAAAAAAATGGCACACCAGAAAATATTTACAATGATTTCTCCCCCTCAGTCACATGATCATTTTTGGAATGGTCCCAAAGACGTCAGTGTAATATTTATCTGATCATTTTGGTGTGTCGCCAAATGACGTAAAAACCTGCGTAGAGAATGTAAACACACAAATATACCTACACAAACATACACACACATACCAGTATACATATGCACATCATATATGTATATTCATATTTTATACGGATACAAGCACGCACGCAAACATACGTACATACATACATAAAAATTAATGTATACAATAATGCATACACATAAATACGTACTCGTACAATATACACACGCATAAATACAAACATCCTTTAACACAAACACAGACACACATACGTACGCAGATTTAAAAATAAAATAATGCTGATACCGAGTTACATACTGAAAAGTATTAGTAAGTTATCTGACATATGACTATATTCCCAAGAACTAATTCTTGAACTCTTTTCCAGTGGTGAAAACCAAAATTTTCCAAAGACAATGTATATGCATTCTTCATAGTGGGATACACATGTTTCTTCTCACGGTCAAGTAATAAGAGGTATTTCGCTGACGCGATAAAAAAAATTCTTGTTTATATTTAACCTACCTCTACGCACCCATGTTCACATTATCTCTTTCCTGTATATCTGATACTCGCTGAATGTATTTAAGTCGAACTTGGGTCCATGGCGTTGTATAATAAAAAGGTTGTAGAGTATTATATTCTCAAAATGTTAGTAAATAGTAAAATATGGATTCCCGTTTAAAGGCTGGATGATGTAGCAGGAAAACTTGCTGTATATTTCATTTCTGAGACAGCGCTGTCTGATACAACACTGTCGTTTTGAATCAGTGAGTTGTCGCATATTTAAACTGTGCAAAATGTCCACACACACACACACACGTACACACGCACGCATATATATATATATATACACACAGAAACACACATGGACATGCATAAAAACATACATACACACGCATACAGCTATATATATATATACGTACAGACATGTTTATAGTTGTAAACAGATACTTGTATTCTTAATTCAGAAGTCACTATGAAAAGAAGCTGAACACTATCCTATATTCAAGCATACCTGTTATTCTTATAAATCAGACTAACAGACACACACACACACACACACACACACACACACACACACACACACACACACACACACACACACACACGTCTGATATTTGGTTAATAACAGCATTTATTGTTATAATGCGATAAAATACGGATATTAGTTGTCCGACATAAAATCTGGTTCGTTGAACGCCCGAACGACAGACGATCAATAAGATCGGTAATATCCGTAAAGCTTTCGCGGCGCGCCGAACGATAACCGTTTCTGCAATACGATTCGGTTCGTTCACCTCGTATTTGTAGATCACGTGGAATGGTTCCAGAAAGTTCGATCAACATCTGTTCCAAACAGGTGAGAAAAGAGGCCAAAATGAACGAACCTTCTCTCTGTTTCTCTCTGAATTGTCAGTAATAATAAATAGAAACAGACATATTTATGCACATACATACATACATACATTAAGGCAAGTGAGGCAAATTAACGATTTTTATTTTTATTTTTTTATTTTATATATATATACTTTAATACAAAGATTTTATTTCAGAAATATAATATATAAATCTCTATTATTTCAAGTCGGACCTTCTGGGATCTTCAAACGGCCATATTTTAAGTGTGTTTGCCTTATTTCAAAAAGAGTCTGGTTTCGTCCATGCCTATATATATATATATATATATATTCTAGAAATTAAATCATCGGATTATGTTTATTTTCTTTTACACATTAAATTGCCTAGGATCCGCGGACATGGGACTGTAAAAACTTCATTGTTTAGAAAAGCGCCACTGTACGTTTTGTAGGATGCGAGTTAGGTAGGGGTGATGGTGGAGTCGAGTCTACAAACCTCGGTTATTTCCGTCATCTGGATATGCATAGTTGGCGGATAACATAATTACAGTATGCCGAGTTCTTCGAGAAATTTAAAATAATGAGACATCATTATTTGTCTGTGTAGCAGTAAGACGATTAAAAACTAACCTATTGGCCCAAATATGAAGTCGGTATTTCGTAACATGATTAACACAAACCGAAATAATGAGCAGCTCTGTTAATACATCTGGATTTTGTTCCAGAATTGTAAAGGTAATTCAAATGATCATAACAAATGAACGAATAGTAAGCAGATTCGAATTATATAGGGAAGATAAATCTAAACATGCGATCTTATCGATAATATTTAAAGAAAGTAATGATATAATAATAAAACTATTTCCTTGAAATACTCTTAATAATTTATAAAATGTAACTGTTGTAAAATAAATGATGAAAAAAATAAACTGTTTACGCAAAAAATATTAAAGCAAATAATATGAGTTTGTTCGTAGTTAGAAACATTATATAACGTTTAAAACGGAAATGAAAGATATTCTTTAAAACATATTCCTTCTTGTTATTTATTTTGACCATTTAACCTGAGCTTGAATACTTAAATAAAAGGAAGTGTTTCAAAGTTCTCTGACCGTTTGTTTTAAAAGATTTGTCTTACGAAAGTAAACCCGAACAGTTCGTCAATCGAACGAGTCCCTCCCCGTGTTTCCCTAGCAACTGAGGACATTTGTCGGATTAAAAACAGACATCATACAATGCCTTGGTTATATTTATTTTTAAATACGGAAAGACGATTATAGTTAACTTTCGTTGAGATGAATGACCGTAAAGGAGTTTTACATTGTGGGTTAAGATAAAATGAAATACGCGAACCTGTCTAGCGACCAGTGAAAACTTAGCAAAATTATGAAATACTAGGAGAAGCGATTAATTAGCGGTTCGCTGTCGGCTGGCCAAGTTCTGACGATTTTATCGCCCGTTTAAACAAAACGCTTTTATTGCCTCCGTAGTTACTGATTTAGGAACCAGTCCAAGATGTCCATCTCCAGTACAGCTGTTGTTATTGCCATCTACATATTCAGCTTGCAGAATAACAATACAACGTCAGATTAAAAGTATATAATAATAATAATTATTATTATTATTATTGTTGTTATTGTTATAAATATATAAATAAATAAATACCTACGAAACATACATATTAAAATTAAAAATTAAATAATAAAAAATTAACAACCATTAAAAAAAAAAAAATAAAAATAAAAAAAAAAATAACAACCATTAAAAATAACAATAGCAGTAGCACTAACTAAATAAATACAAAACTAAATACATAAATAAATAAATAAATAAATAAATAATGTAATAAATTAGAAAAACTGCAGAGACATGCTACTTCAGACAGCTATAATATTATCTGTCCGATACAGTTGCAACATGAACTTGGTGCGAGTAAAGTCTCTGAATTCGGTAGGTAGAGGTCGCGATGCCCTGGTTTCTTTACCAACGGCTGATGACCCAGCGTTCCAGACAACAAAACAAAGCCATCAGTGTTGTTCGTCTGCGGGAGGTCACATGATTAAAGTGGACTGATTAAATAATTAACATATTAACTCTGATTTCTGCATGTTTATTTTTAGAAAAGAAAAAAAAAAAAAAAAAAAAAAGTTTTAGACATGAAACATTATTGTTATTGCTACTGTTGTTGTTGATATTGTTATTTTTATTATTGAAATTAAGTATTTATTCCGAGCCTTAATTATTTTGGAAATTCCATAAAAAAGCATTCTTTTAATAATAATAATAATAATAGTAGTAGTAGTAGTAGTAGTAGTAGTAGTGGTAGTAGTAGTTGTTGTTGTTGTTGTAGTAGAAGTAGTAGTTGTAGTAGTAATAATAGTAGCAGCAGTAGTAATAGCAGTGGTAGTAGTATTAATAGAAAACAACAACAAAGTTTTGGAGCGTGCAGGCAGTCATTCTGTTTTATTTAAAATCCATGGCCAATATAAAAACTCTAATATTAAAAAAACGGCTGTATTAATTTTCATAACACGGGAAGAAACATCACTAATGTGATAGTAAAATAAATCTAAGAGAAAGAAAAAGAAGAACAACGACAACAACAATAAATAAATACATTTCCAAAATTCAGTTTCAACTCATGTGTTTCTTAAATATTTCAGTGCCATAAATTTTATGTCTTTATCAAATAAGGTCATACACTTGTCACTAAGTTTGTTTATATTTTTAGTGATTTTTTTCTTATGCAAAAAAACTCATACATTAATTTATTTATTAAGTGTTTTTATTGTTATTGTTATTAATATTTATTTTATGTTAAGAACATTGGTTTAGATAAAAAAAAAAGAATACAGTTGAAGTTACGGCACACCAACCTCTCTCTCTCTCTCTCTCTCTCTCTCTCTCTCTCTCTCTCTCTCTCTCTCTCTCTCTCTCTCTCTCTCTCTCTCCACGTTCATTTATTAAACAATACCTGAATTCGTGTGTTATACACAATACAATGGGAACAGATGTTGGATTAATTATAATAAATTAAACTGTAATTAAGACATATTTGATTCAATATCTAGGTAACCGATAATCAAGATAGACCAAAAAAAACATCCAAATAATAAAACGAAGGATGAAACTCGAGTTAATGTGTCCGGTAGTGTTACGTATACCATCGTCAAAATTCGGCAACCGTTAAGTAACTAGTAAGTGCAAAACGTTTCTCCAGATAAAGTGAATTTTATTTATTTACTTATTTATTATTTTATGGTGAGTTGGATTTTTTTTTTTTTTTTTTTTTATCTTCTTTTTATCATCATCAAAATTAAAAAAAAAAAAAAAAAAAAAAAAAAAAAAAACGAAAAAGAAAAAAAAAAGTAAAAATGAAACCGACACATTAATTATTATTATTTTTCTTTTTTTTTTCTTTATAATTTTTTTTTTTTTTTTTTTTTATTCCCGCGATGCATCATATTTTTAAATGTTCTCTTGATAACAGAGGAAGTCAAAATCTAACCATTAAAGCTATCAATCACCCAACAACAACAATTACGGTTAATTAACTGGAACACACTGTATGTAATACGAGTGACGATTTGGCTTTGTTTTCACACAGGTCATCGGCCAACAATGATAATCTAACCTTCTAGTCATTTGTGACACTTTTAGTACAGCTGTAACATAACACACATCTATGAATGGCCGTGTTTAGAGATTTAGAATTTCTTCAGTACTTGACCCTGTAGGTCAGGTATTGATAGACGTAGAGATGTGTATTTTCCCCCACATAACGTCATACTCCAGAAATTAATTTGACCTTTCGAAGAATTCTAATATGCGGGTGATGTGTTAGTTCAGTCACATGCATTGCAAGTAAATATATTACGAACAAGGTAGGACAGGTGCTCACATAGGATTTGTGTAAAATTAAAACATGCCAGTACATTATAAACCATAATGCTGTTTGAATCGGCTTGCTCGGGCACTGAAAAAAAAAAATATATATATATATATATATATATATATTGGAAAATCACATTAAGAAAACAAAACATTTCAGTTTAAATAATAAAATATATTTCAGTAATTGTTTAATTGTTTCACAAAGCGATCTTGTTTTTTTTCACTTTTCACTGGTAACAACATTTCATGGTTCACAAACGCCATGTTAGATGATGTTTGTTTGCTGTTTCCTGCGTTCAAAACATTTCACATCATCTGAAAAATACTGCAGGGAGAAGTCGAGACTTGAAGTCTGCTTAATGGACGGTTCTGTCTTAATAACTGACATTTTAGGCATAAAAAAAATTAAAAAAAAAACGACCTCGGTTTAAGGCCCCGATGTGTTTAATGACCGGGACCAACGTTAAGAAATGTTAATCTGCTGAAATTAACTGCAGCATCAACCGTAGTAACAAGTCCGTTGTATAACAAAACCAAATCAAATAATGTTGTTTTGTTTGGGTTGTTTATTTGTTTTTGATTTGTGTAAGTAGATGATAAATTAAATAATAATGCTTTGGATATATCTTCTTTGAAACGTGGACGCCACAAAGGCAATAATCCAAAGAGCTTGCCCAACTTGATTTGTGAGATAACAGTTCTGAAGGTATGAACGACAATATAAAACGGTTGTAAAGGTTACTGAACTAACGTACCTGTGTAAAGAATACCGTAGAAACTATGAAAAAAAAAATAGCAATAATAATATTGTAGGTCATCAAAACAGACAGCTTTAAAAAAAAAAAAAAAGTGACTATTTAAATTATTGAATTAAAATGCAATTTAATGTTAACCATGTCAAAGAAATGCGCTACATAATTATTTCATACTTTGTATACCATAATTTGAAAGATAAATAAATAAATAAATAAATTTATCTCCTGTGAAGAGTGTGATTTCAAACAATGCAGATAAAATATTCATTTGTTTTCAAAATTAAAGTTTTGTTGTTGTTATCATCAACATCATCATCATCATCACATCGCGATTGGTCTAAAATATGGAATTTCTAAAGTATAAATATTTGTGTTTTTATGTCAAATTCTTTTACAGAATCTTTGTAATTCGATTATGAAATTATGATATTTGATGTCAAAGGCAAAGCATCGAATTGGATTTTTAACCAATCTTACTGTTCCATCATCAAAAATACATCTGTTCTATATTTACAGCAATAAATAAAGTTATATAATAACACAAAATAAAAATAGAGAGAGAGAGAGAGAGAGAGAGAGAGAGAGAGAGAGAGAGAGAGAGAGAGAGAGAGAGAGAGAGAAAAAGTAAAAAACAGTATATTTAGCATTTATATTGCAAAGTATGTGTTTCTTTAAAGTCACCGGTTTTTATTCATAAATTAAAACTGTGAAACATTACAAATGATATATTTATTCATTAAAGATGAAGAATTATCCCTATCAGCTGAGAACGAAAGAACATATTATCTTGTAAATGTTAAAAAGAGAAAGAGAAAAAGACATTAGTCTATTTTTAACAGATTAAAAATATTTTTGGAATGTTGTTGTGTTGTTATGGAACTGTACATGTTTACAGTATAAGAATTATGCTTACGATACTGTTCGCAGTAAACAAATTAACCTACATTATGAAACAGTACGTCTGTTTCATTGGTTATATGTCGTTCGTGTGTATTTTCTAATTAAATAATTATTTTTTGGTCTAATAGATACATAATTGTACGTGATAAACAAAATATATTATTCAAAAATATTTCATCTGTGTAATATTCTGAAGTGCAATGATTTTGAACGCAATGAACTTTGAATGTTTGATTGAGTTTAAATATATATTTTTTTTTGTTTTACAATTGTTGTTTTAAAAGCAGCTAGAATAGTAGTAACAGTTGTTGTTGTTGTTGTTGTAGCAACAGTATGAACATTAATAATAGTAGTAGTAGTGACAAACGCATTAATAATAGTAGTAGTAGTAGTAGTAGACAAGGAGTAATAGTAGTTACAGTAATAAAGTAAGTAGTCGTAGTAGTAGTAGTAAGTAGTAGTAGCAGAAGGAATAATAGTAGTTACAGTAATAACAGAAGTAGTAGTCGTAGTAGTAACTATAATCGTCATTGTACCTCAAGTAGTTGTAATAGTGATAACAGCAGAGTAGAAGTAGTGATAGTGGTAATAGTTTGGAGATAGTAGTAATAACAGTACTAGTGGAAAGCAGCAGTAGAAACGGATGGAAATAATCATATTGTTACTATGGTAACAGTGAATCTTTTAACTAGATAAGTGTTTTACTGGTATAACGTGGATGTATAAAGGATAATGTGGTTCATAAAACTTTCAAGAATACACCAGACTTATTTAGGAGGGAGATGAAGAAAAGAAACAAAAACAAAAACAAAACAGCAACAATTCTGTATCTCCCGTCTCCGTGTTAATGTCCTGGAATAATTCGAAAAATAGGAGATTCATCTCTTTGTCTCCCGCTGACTTTTAAATCACTTCTAGAACCAGTATATCTCATTTTCCCCACTTTTCCCTTTTTAAAATTATCACACAAAGTATTGCATTATTTACCCCCCACTTGTAAACACGCGAATGAAAATTACTTCTGAGAGTGTTTATATTTAGCATTGCATAGCTGACCCGGATTCTATTATATTTCGTAGGTCAACGTAATCTCTCGGTATGTTGATTCGGTACTTCTCGCTTTGTTTCGGAACTCGGTGAGGCGAGCACGTTGTGTAAACAGTTCTGCGTGACGTTGTTGAAGCGATCTGTTTACGACACCCGCTGCTTGGGCGTTGAACTGGCCGACGGGACTGTACACATTTAAAAAGTAGACAGATATCAGTTATACTGTACGGTAGATTTTTTTTTTTTTTTTTTTTTTTAAAGAAAAAGACGCTTGAAACATTTAGTAAATCATTAATAAACTTAATAATAATTTTATATCGTTGTGGTTTTTGGTTTTTGTTAACAAAGATGATGATGATGATGATGATGATGATGATGATAACAGTTCAATAAAACAAAACAAGAAAAAGAACTATTATGTAGGAAAATGTTTATGTGATATGAATTTTAAAGTATACCTCTGATAGTTCAAACGCTTGCCTTATAAATATTATGTACATCAACCTTTGATAATAATAAAATACCACACACAATGATACAGTTATACTTGTTTATTTTTAAAAAGATCTACGTCGATATTTTAATGTTTATTTTTATTTTTCTGTTAGTGGCAGCTGTTGTTGTGTTGTGAGGTTTTAATTTTGTTGTTGTTGTCTTCATTTTCTTAATTATTTTTATTTTTATTTTGTATCTATTTATTTTTACTACTGACATCGTCATTGTTGTTTGTTTATAATCTACTGGCTGGCAAGTTGTTAAAGAAGTTACCACGAAGGGAGAAACTTTGAAGCCCTCAAACCTTTCAGTTTGGGTATCGATCTCCAGTCTAAAAGATCCTCAAAATGATTTCTCTTTCAACACATCATTTATCATTCAGGTGACGCTTAGTAATATGTGCGTGTGTGCGTCTAGTGTGTGTTTGCAGAGATGTCATTAAATATTCGTACATTCATTAATAACACTTTTTCCAGTGGGATCTTTTTTTTTTTTTTTCTTTTTTTTCTCTTATTTGTTTATTTATTTTAGGTTAACCGGATATTATTCTGAAATAAATTATTACATGCACACACACACACACACGCATATATAACGTCACTCTATTTCAAAACTCACATCTTGTCATGCTCAAAAGAAGAAAAAAAAAAAAAAAGGAAGAAAGAAACTGCGTCAACGTCATATATTATTTCTTGCTAGCTGTAGAAATGCCTTGGGCAGTGTTGAAATGAATTCGCATCACAGAATATTAAGATAAGCTGTTTACCTTGCTCAAAATCAGCTGACCTATTTCTCTTTCAGTTTGCCGTTTGGTTAATGTTCCACACTTAGTTCAAGGTTTTGCCCCAAATTATTTATAAGTTAAACCAAACCGCTCCAAACGAGCCCGTCTTGTGATAAAGACCATAAACGCCCCTCTAGGCAACTAATAAATTTGTGTCTCTCTCTCTCTCTCTCTCTCTCTCTCTCTCTCTCTCTCTCTCTCTCTCTCTCTCTCTCTCTGACAGTCGATTTATTTACTTTATTTATACCCAACTTACAACGTACTGGTTAAAAACAAAGAGTTATTTGTTATTCCCCATCCTGGAAAATATAGGCCTATATAAAATACAGATAAGGCATTTGGAATATCTGTTTTGATCTGTTATCAGTTTGTTATCTTCACGGTTAATCTCAATCTCTCTCTCTCTCTCTCTCTCTCTCTCTCTCTCTCTCTCTCTCTCTCTCTCTCTCTCTCTCTCTCTCTCTCTCTAGTACAAAAATGATAGTTTAGTAATATTAGTAACAGATGTAATGGAATTATTATCAGTAATAGTTTTAGTAGTGATCTCCATTAGCACTAGTAAGAGTCGTAATATAAGTAATATTTTGTTATTGTTATTATTATTATTATTATTATTGTTGTTGTTGTTGTTGTTGTTAGTGGTTGTCTCCATAAATTATTTATCCAAACAGTTAGATGCGCTTCTTTCCAAGTATACCAGTCAAAATGTTTCAAGACTGTTTTATCTATTTCAAAAAAAAAAAAAAAATATATATATATACATTTTGAATTTTATTTTTCTGTCATGTAACGTAGCTAACCGTTACACTGAGAGAGAGAGAGAGAGAGAGAGAGAGAGAGAGAGAGAGAGAGAGAGAGAGAGAGAGAGAGAGAGAGAGAGAGTATTCAATTTTAAAAACGGATTCAAAACAACACTAACGCGTTTAGATTTAAATCGGTCAGTTAAACCGCAGTATCGCGGCAACATTTAGCCATCAGACATTCTGTTACTTTGCTGTGTTGCCCAGGTAGCGGTCCGCATTGAAAAACAAGTACACACCACACTCGAAGAACTGTTGAGGTTATTATGAATGACATAACATGTTGGTGCTGCCATAAGGCTCGGGAGGGATTAACGTCAACGTTATCCTAAGGGCTGCACCAAGCTTTCGTAAGAAAATACCTCTTGATCTGACGTCAGAAACCTGACATCACTAACTGAGTGTGGGTTTGTGTGTGTGTGTGTGTGTGTGTGTGTGTGTGTGTGAGAGAGAGAGAGAGAGAGAGAGAGAGAGAGAGAGAGAGAGAGAGAGAGAGAGAGAGAGAGAGAGAGACTAATATTAAAAATAAACGAATTTGAAATATTTTCCGAAATACTGAAGATCATATGAGCGCAATTTTTTAGAATTTGTGTTACAGTTTTCATTTCTTATTTTGCGGGTGTATCTCCTTACATTAAATTCAGTTGTAACATTCCAATCGATGCTCGCATTTGAATAATATTCAAAACGATTTATGATGACAATGATAACGATGATGATCTAACACGCAGAAAAAAGAAGAAGCTGAATGTGAACGTCATTAAATTCATTCATACTTAAATAAACAGCTTTTGTAATTGAAGGCATTTTCTAATATTCCCGATAAGAAAGTCGCATTTTTCCACTTTAAATATGTCCGCATTCAGCTGTTTACAAATATTGGTATCTATACGTAGAAACACGCACGCACGCACACACACACACACTCACCATCGGTTTAATAAGATATTATATCACAGTAAAAGCACCTCTTTCCCCTAGTGACCTGTGTCAGAAAAACACGACGTTTCTGCGCATGCCTGATCATTAGAATAAACCATCAGTCACGGCCCTGTTAAACACGCCATGGCCCTGGGTGACATATTAGATTTATCGTCAAGCTCGTTTGCCCCTAAAAACCACATACGTGTTGTTTTTATATCGTTTCGGAAAACATCAAACATTTTTCGTTTTTCATTTCAGATCGGCAGTTTTTGGTTTATTCATTTTAGGTGTGTTGCTGAGAGATTCTTCTAGAATGTTCGCTGGCTAAACGTTGCCGTGATACAGTGGTTTTGTCTGACCGCTTTCTGTCTATTGCATTAGTGTTGTTTTGAATCTTTTTAAATTGAATACTCTCTCTCTCTCTCTCTCTCTCTCTCTCTCTCTCTCTCTCTCTCTCTCTCTCTCTCTCTCTCTCAGTCTAATGCATTAGTGTTGTTTTGAATCTTTTTAAATTGTACTCTCTCTCTCTCTCTCTCTCTCTCTCTCTCTCTCTCTCTCTCTCTCTCTCTCTCTCTCTCTCTTAGTGTAACGGTTATCTACATGTACTGTTATTACTATTATCCCCCAACTAATTCCAGCATCACTACTTCTGCGTCTACTGGTATCACTATTACAACTACTTCTGTTACAGCTGTCACCTCTACAGCAACACCATCTACTACAACTGTCATTATTGCTATTACTCCTATCATAATGACGATTATTGCTCCTACTGCTACTACTACTTATATTACTGTAACTACTACTACTCCTCCTGTTGCAGCTATTACTGCTACTACGACTATTACCACCAACATTAGTACGCCTGTCACAGCTACTACTATTACTGTTGATACTGTTCCTACAACAACAACTACTACTACTGCAGGTATTTTACTACAGTTCTAGCTGCTGTTAAAACAATAATTACAAAAATAATAATAAAAAAAAACATATTCAAACATTTAGAGTTCATTGCCTTCAAAAACACTGCAGTTCAAATTATTACGCCGATTAAATATTTTTTAATAATAATTTTTGTTTATCACATGCAATTATGTATCTATTAGACTAAAAAATAACCATTTAATTAGAAAATACACACGAACGACATATAACCAATGAAACAGACGTACTGTTTCATAATGTAGGTCAATTTGTTTACTGCGAACAGTATCGTAAGCATAATTCTTATATTATAAACATGTACAGTTCCATAACAACACAACATCATTCCAAAAATATTTTTAATCTGGTAAAAATAGACAAATGTCGTTTTCTCTTTCTGTTTTTAATATTTACAAGATAATATGTTCTTTCATTCTTAGAAGATAGGGATAGTTCTTTCGTTTGCGAAAACTTCTTCATCTTTAATGAATATATCACTTGTAATGTTTCATGGTTTTGATTTACGAATCAGTGTATTTCAGAAGAATGCTTACACCCCAAGATTTTTCTAAAACGTTTTCCTGAAGTTATTTTAGATTTAAAGTAGAAAAAAAATCGGTGATTTTAAAGAAACATATTTGATCACAAACTTTGCAATATAAATAGTAAATATACTGGTTTTATTTATTTTTATTCGATTCTCTTTCTCTCTCTCTCTCTCTCTCTCTCTCTCTCTCTCTCTCTCTCTCTCTCTCTATATATATATATATATATATATCATATCTGTTATCAATTGTTGTTTTTTTTAGTTTGTGTTTTTATACCCATCTTTTATTCCCATAATCAAAAATACATCTGTTCTATATTTATAGCAATAAATAAATATGTATAAAAACACAAAATAAAAAAAACAGTATATATATATTGGGTGAAAGTCCTATACGATGTTTTGCATTTGACAACAGATATCATGATTTCATATAACCAAATTACAGCGATTCTGTTTAAAAATTTGACATAAAGACACAAATATTTATATTTTAGAACGATCGCGATGTAATGATGATGATGATGAAAAAACTTTAATTTTTAAAACAAATATTTATGTGCATCATTTGAAATCACAGGAGATACATTTATTTACAAATTGGGTAAGCTCTTTGGATTATTGCCTTTGTGGCGTCCACGTTTCAAAGAAGATATATCCAAAGCATTATTATTTAATTTATCATTCACTTGTACAAATGAAAAACAAATAAACAGCCCAAACAAAACAACAGTACTTGATTTGGTTTTGTTATACAACAGAATTGTTACTACGATTGATGCTGCAGTTCATTTCAGCAGATTTTCATTTCTTAACATTGGTCCTGGTCATTAAACACATCGGGGCCTTAAACCGAGGTCGTTTGTTTGTTTGTTTTTTATGCCTGAAATGTCAGTTATTAAGACAGAACCGTCCATTAAACTGACCTCGAGTCTCGACTTCTCCCTGCAGTATTTTTCAGATGATGTGAAATGATTTGAACGCAGGAAACAGCAAAGAAACATCATCTAACATGGCGTTTGTGAACCATGAAATGTTGTTACCAGTGAAAAGTGAAATATATTTTATTATTTAAACTGAAATGTTCTGTTTTCTTAATGTGATTCTCTAATGAGTATATATTACATTCTTTTTTTCAGTCCCTGAAACAATGACAAAATTATTGAAATATATATTATTATTTAAATTGAAATGTTTTGTTTTCTTAATGTGATTTTCTAATGAGTATATATTACATTCTTTTTTTTCAGTGCCCGAGCAAGCGGATTCAAACAGCATTATGGTTTATAATGTACTGGCATGTTTTAATTTTACACATGTCCTATGTGAGCACCTGTCCTACCATGTTCGTAATATATTTACTTGCAATGCATGTGACTGAACTAACACATCAACCGCATATTAGAATTCTTTGGAAGGTCAAATTAATTTCTGGAGTATGACGTTATATGGGGGAAAATAAACATCTCTACGTCTATCAATACCTGACCTACAGGGTCAAGTACTGAAGAAATTCTAAATCTCTAAACACGGCCATTCATAGATGTGTGTTATGTTACAGCTGTACTAAAAGTGTCACAAATGACTGGAAGGTTAGGTTGTCATTGTTGGCCGATGACCTGTGTGAAAACAAAGCCAAATCGTCACTCGTATTACATACAGTGTGTTCCAGTTAATTAACCGTAATTGTTGTTGTTGGGTGATTGATAGCTTTAATTGTTAGAGATTGAGTAGATAAAATATAGAATGATTTGATGTGTTTCTCGATTTGCTCATTTATTAAGAGAACATTTAAAAATTATTATATCGTAGACATTGGTTATCATTTTTTTTTTTTTTAATTATTTATGTTTTTTATTTAAGTTTGTTCATTTTGTTTGCTTATTTTTATTTATTTATCGGTTTATTTATTTATTTATTTATTATTATTATTTTCTTTTTATTTGATGTTCTGTTTGTAACCGAATATGTAGATACCAATAACTACAGCTATAATGTTAACCCACAACGTAAAAAGCCTTTAAGGTCATTCATCTCAACGAAAGTTAACTCCAATCGTCTTTCCGTATTTAAAAATAAATATAACCAAGGCATTGTAGGATGTCTGTTTTTAATCCGACAACTGTCCTCGGTTGCTAAGGAAACACGGGGAGGGACTCGTTCGATTGACGAACTGTTCGGGTTTACTTTCGTAAGACAAATCTTTTAAAACACACAGTCACAGAACTTTGAAACACTTCCTTTTATTTAAGTATTCAAGCTCACGTTAAATGATCAAAATAAATAACAAGAAGGAATATGTTTTAAAGAATATCTTTCATTTCCGTTTTAAACGTTATATAATGTTTCTAACTACGAACACACTCACATTACCTGCTTTAATATTTTCTGGCATAAACGGTTTATTATTTTTCATCATTTATTTTACAGCAGTTACATTTTATAAAGTATTTAAGAGTATTTCAAGGAAAACAGTTTTATTATTATATTATTACTTTCATAATCACACTGTCTTTAAATATTATCGGTTAGACCTCGCTTTAAGTTTAACTTCCAGGTTTTCTAATTAATTAATTAATTAATTAGAAATTAAAACTATTATTTCACTATTTAATTTTTACCTGCTTACTATTCGTTCATTTGTTATGATCATTTGAATTACCTTTACAATTCTGGAACAAAATCCAGATGTATTAACAGAGCTACTCATTATTTCGGTTTGTGTTAATCATGTTACGAAATACCGACTTCATATTTGGGCCAGTAGGTTAGTTTTTAATCGTCTTACTGCTACACAGACAAATAATGATGTCTCATTATTTTAAATTTCTCGAAGAACTCGGCAAACCATAATTATGTTATCCGCCAACTATGCATGTCCAGATGACGGAAATAACGAAAATATTAATCATGTAAAAACAAATAATAAAAGCAAGTAATAAAAAGAAACTGGTCTTGAGACTCAAGTTGTAAAGAGGTCAAATGGTGGCGTTCATATATTTCACTAAAATAATAAAAGTTAATAATATCATGGAGGTGTAAAGAATTTTATTAGACGATTTATTCCTAGCACCACATAAAAATACACTTTAGCACTGAGTACAGTGAAGAAATGAATGGATAATGAACACTTCGTGTGATTTTAATAATGACAGAAGCTGGCTGGCATATATATATATAGCATATTTATTTATTTATTTATTGTATACTATGATTACAGAATAGAGAATACTCGTTAACGTCAGGTATTACCTATTCTGATTATCCTTTATATGTACATTATACAGACAGACAGCCATTTGACTGGTCAGGCAAAAATCATTCAAAGAGACGCACTCGCAAAGAAGAAAACTGAGAATTTTTTTATATAATTATTATTCCTTTTTTTTTTTTTTTTTTTTTTTTTCAGGCAGTCCATGAAAAGGTGCCCTATTTATTCATAAGTCTACCTATGTACATTTAACCGTGTCTCTCTGAACACTACAATTAAATATGTGCACTCAACCAGTGGCCGATATATCCTCAGGGAGCCAGCTCTTCGAAAGCATCAGCGATGTCTGGATAACCACTGTTGTCTTTTTCAAATGCGCTTATTTCACATCACAGATCAACATACATATTTTTTTTTAAATTTTAACCACAACATCTCAGAATTTGGATTAATATTTTACAGCAATATTTTTGGACTGAAGTCGCATATAGGACGTCATCTGAATTATGGGCCCTGAAAGCTTCAGATTCTTTAGTTTCATTATAGATCTGCCCAATATCTAAAAAAGAATATAACCAGATATTTATCAGTAAGCGAGTTTCATTCTTCTCCGTGCCAATATCTCTTTTTGCCTGTCTCTGCTTTTTAGTCATTAATCTGAGGTAATATATTTATTTGTAAAAAAAGAAAAATCTTACAAAATATATTATTAAAAGCATGTAGTTATCAGTTAAGTATCATATTTACTAACACAAGTAATTAGTTTGTAATCTAATAATAAAATGAAAGGAAAACCCACTGCTACTCTTTTTCGATTAGCAGCAAACTTTATTTTTTAAATGAAGTCGCTTATATAAATATAAATATAAATATCGATATCGATATCGATATCTATATCTCTATATATACATATATGGAATAACTGGTGAGGTCTGCATCTGGCATTTGACTTAAACAGGATAAAAACAAATTTAAAAATAAATAAAATAAAATGTTATGATGCATATCTAAACAGTTTCATTTCTCAACCCATCGTTCCTGATTTCGTTTTCGCCTACAGAAACTGTACATCAAAACGAAATAGTTCTTAAATAACAACAGTTTATTTCTTATTTGTTAAATGTAAACGATTTCAAAATGGTGCTGTTAAGATCTATATCAAACACTAAAGAGTAACTTTGGAAAATAAAATTATATTTGTAAGGTAATTTATAATTATCTTTGGTCATCGTATCTACAGTGTTTTTAGGATATAATATATATATGTGTGTGTGTGTGTGTTTGGGTTTATACTAATATATATCGATAAAAAATATATATATACAAACTGATTGTCAGTCGGTTTTCGAACTACAAGATGTCATTTCTATAACATAATAAATATTATTGGTCTACCTGTAGCCAAGGCAGTCCCAAAGTTCACTGACATTTATGAACTTTGTGTAATCGGCTTTATTTGAAAAACTTCTCAGTAATCCATTTCCAACAGTTTGCTGCTGGTCCTTGAAGTGTGTGTGGTAGTTTTCTCACTCGTTTGCAGACGATTTCTCGATTTAAAATCACTGAGAGCAATGAACTTCCTTCACAAAATAATAATAATAATAATAATAATAATAATAATAATAAAACTAACTAAGGAAGTAAAAGAAAGACTGAAAAAAATAAAAAAAAAATTTTTGTATCTATACAACAACAACAGTTAGTAATGTTTACGCAAGCTAATCTACGTTCATTTTGTTACTGTGAAAATTTTGAATAACATTTTTAGATATTTTAAAAATGAAGGTCTAGTTTCTTTCTTTTCTATTTTCATTGTTTTCCTTTTTTTTCTTCTTCTTCTTCTTTTTTTAAGTCATAAAACATTTATATTAAAAAGGTATTTCTATATTCAAAGATTATCAAATTATTTAAACCGGTAAAGTCCTGTACATATATTAACTTTTAGAACGTAACCAGAAATTATATATTTGTCAGCCATTTTCTCTCGCTTTCTCTCTGTCATAGTCAATCTTTCTTATCCTCTTTCTGACTCAGTCTTGAAAATAAAATTAAAAAAAGCTAAAAAGTCCACCGAATATTTTTAAGGTATTTAAAATATATGTTTCGCATACGTGAGAGAGAGAGAGAGAGAGAGAGAGAGAGAGATAGATTTTATATTCACGTATTTATGATATTAGATTACGTACGCTAAGTTCACGAACTATCAACATTATTTGAGCTTCTTTTTACCTGCGAATTTCAATCAGGACGAAAATCAATGTCATGACCTTACACGGACGGAGTTCATGGTCTCGGTGCGTTTGTGTGTGTGAAACCCTGGGCCACATAAAACATGTTATTAAGGCGACCAGTCAGAGTGATGGATTATCTTCACCTCAGCCGCTCATCTGCAGATTCTACGCATCGCATCAGATACTGAAAAAGAATGAGGT